>JABFQA010000158.1:0-25579 GCA_022817065.1 Probaryconus sp. ZL-2020
AGTCTGAAAAACTCTGCAAAAATCTGAAATATTTTGAAATCAGGAAGACATTTTCAGAACTATTCAGACTTTTTTTTTTAGATCAAAGTCTGAAAAGGTGTCTGTATTCCCAATTTCAAGAAATTTTCAGAGCTTTTCAGACTTTTTCAGACGTTTTCAGACAAATATATTTCTACAAGGGAACACTTAAAAAATGCATTTTAATCCTTTTCATGCTTAGATGATTTTTAATTTTCGTGGTCTTCGACTTGACCAACTAACCAGCATTAACAAAATAACGAAGCGGTATATTAAAATAACGTAAAACAAAGAAGAGGAGCGATCTCGGTCTGTTCGCGATTATTACCCAACGGTAGCTAAAACAAACACCAATAAAAGCTCGCGCGAAATAAGGCGGTTCTTAACATTAGCGATGCGCTTGTTTCTTTGAGGTCGTGTCGGCAGCTACGTTAATACGTAATTCCGTCCCTACGTCATTTTCTCATGCATTGGCCTTCAAAGGAGTCCAAAATTTCGTTACACCTCTCTTCTCCATTTGCGGTTCTCTAAATTATACGCGGCGCAGAACAGAAGAGAAGAGCCCGACTGCGGCGGGGGCCAACGCCGTAGTTTTGTGGTATTAAAAATGAAAAGAATCGCGAACGTTGAACGCGAATACGTATATATACTTTGGATTTTAAAAGAGAGCATGACAAGGCTCAAGATGTCTATCTGTCTGGTACTTAGCTCTGCGAGCGAAAATGGTAATGGTTCTTCGGGGGTTGGCATCAGCCAGCCAAGCAAAAGGAGGGTAACAACGGTAAGAGCGACGAATGGATGTATTCGCATTATACTCTCTGTTCTTTTAATTTCTTCAAAGCCGTCCCCCTCTCGCCTCCGGATTAATAAGGCGTCGACGATGTGACGTCTTTTTTCTTCCCGAGGCGCGCCACTCGGAATGGGACAGTAGACAGCCACCAAAGCGAATGAGGGTCGCCGGGGTCACGCGGAATGACTGACTCCCTTCCTCTTCCCCTCTCTCTCTCTCTCTCTCTCTCTCTCTCTGTATTTCTCTCACCCTCTTAACAAATGTGTTTCTAACACCGATGCGCTAGTTACGGCTCTAGAGAATACTTCTTAACGAAGGGAAAAACTTTTTTAAACGCCCGGACCTTATTTTCCAACGTTGCCTCGAACGCGCTCAACGCCAGGAGACAACTTGGCGTGATTACTTTATTTCGGCTTGCTTGCTTTATTTTGGTTTCCGGGGGGGAGTTGAGGGACTCTTCGGAGAAGAGGAGCTCGCTTGCTTTCAACGAGCGAGCACGCGAATGGATTTATCGATGGTTTTAACAGAGAGTTTCAAGTTTCGCTGTTTTCCTTGGTTTCAATCGTTAATGATGTGGTGGGAAAGACTCGTGTCATGAGGATTCGGATGGAAAGAATCGAATGGTGTTTTAGTCAGAATAATTGTTTTAAGTAGGATTGGAAAAATACATTCTAAATGCATTTTGTTGGAGGATTTTTACGGAGTTAATTAAATTATGAATTGAAAATCACTTTTCTTTCCTTTGTTGCGGTAGAAACGAGTATGGCCTCATGAATGTGAAATAACTTGATCAATCGGGGTCTCGTGAAAAGTTGAAAGCTTTCGCGATTGAACTCAATATTCATACCCGATATCTTATAACCCGAGGAGGTGCTTTGTCGTTTTTCAAACTTTTCTCCTCGACTCGTCATCGACGAGGAATTCACCGGGAAATTAAATATCTGCCGGAGAACGCGAGCACCTGGCCTAGCGCGCGTAAGAAAAATTCAAAATGAAAAACAAACGAGGAACGGGAAGGAAGGTATATATATAAAAAAAAAAAAAAGAAAAATAAGAAAGCGTATTATAAAGTTTTTTAATCGATGGATGCCGTCGCGGTAACAACGACAAAGAGAAAAGTGGCAAGGGAAAAAGGTTTAGCCCCGCTCCTCTGTCCCTTAGGCAGCTGACTCGTCGGAGACGGATCAGGGAATTGAGAATTTCAGAATATCCGATGTCGGAGGGTCGTGGAATCGAGAGATCGGGCGAGAAATCCACTGACACGGCTTACCGAACCGAATAATAATGAATTTATAATTTCCTGAAAAGGGTAGTACGGCCCTATGATTACAAATAAATTCATATTAAATCTTATCGCGATACAATAACCACCGACACTTAATGTTCCTTCAATTATCAATTGGTATTATTTTTAAAGATTTTTTGAGATCCGATTACGATTTCTTTATTTACAGACTCTTCAGCCAACGTGTCCACCGATTTTTGAAGTTACCTCAATAGTCATCAACGAAACCGTGACGCAATTGGTTCTATGGGGCAGTCTTGGAATAGTCGTCGTGGAGCTGCCGCAGCTATGGGGCAAGGAACTCAGCTACCAAGACGACAAGGACGTCATCTCTTGCATGTGAGCAATGATAATTTCATATTCATAAATAAATTAAATTAACCAAATCATCGTTGAATAATATTGAACATATAAGAAAAAAAAAACTATCGATCTGTTTATCGATAATCTCAGTGACGGTTTACAATTAATCCCCCAACTAAATGATTAAGAAATTAAAAATCAGAATATAGGACGCGAAAAAAAAGTCGCGTAAAGTTTATTCAATCTCATTGTCGAAGGAGTAAATAAGAGCACACCAAAGCACATCTTTTCCCCGAGGGGGTTCCCGCGACTCTCGACTCTTCCTAATATCCTGTAATTAAGTAGATGTTAGAATGACGCTCGAATCCCTAGACTCACCCTTTTATGGAATTAAGGTGGCTTTACTTGGTTAGTTTTCAAAAGTTCCTCAGGCAAAATGCACCACTGAATACTAACCGCCTCATCAACAACACATGCTACCGACAACTATCTGGAGACGTTACCTATCCGCCGGCTTTCTTACCCTTTCGTCTTTACAATCCTGAGCGTTTTGCCGTCTCCTAAAATCTCATCTTTTGAATGATCGTAAAGTCGTGCACTTAACTCTACGCATATAAAACGGATATAGACAATATACTCAGTATTCATGCTTTTACTAATTATGATTTGTCAGGATTTAGTTTAATGTGATGACGGCGGTTCTTATTATCAAGTAGAAGTGGATGAAATTATTTCAGTTTTACGAAAAATGGTTAAAATTTTTTATTACAGTAGTAGATAGAAAGTGTTTGGCTAATCGTTTTTAGTGAAACAAAAAAAAAAAAAAACATGCATTAAATATATTACAATAAATGTCCCGAGAATGTAAATCTTATCGTAACTGAAAAAGATTTCTTCCCTTCCACAATTTACCGCCAAAACGAAGGGACTTCAAACTGAATGAACAAAATTCAAAAGAGATGATATCAGAAAACAACGTTATCTCCGTAGCTAACTTGGTGCGTATCACAAAAATGGGCTCGTAACCAAGCTAAGAAGATATTGCCGAAAAGTAAACGGGAAAGAGCGAACGTCGTGGAGAAGCCAAAAACGGTGCGCTCGACACAGCGCCTCCTGCAATTAATAAACATATTTCGCGGAGTACAACAAAGTGGCAAAGTTTAGAGTAGAGATTTAGATGCGCTAGAGTTTCTGTGTTTTAAGAAGCACCCACTCCCCCCCTTCCTTTTCCTCGACCCCTTTCGCGCCTTTGGCCAAATTTATACGATTGCACGTACTACACGGCCGAAACGCGCGAAACCCTGGAAGCTGAAACGCGAATAGTTTGTAAGCATGTTGCGGCCGTTAGCACCATTAGAACGAATCTCGGGGATTTAGGGACTCTCCTTCCAGCCCGCCAACCAGGAATGGAACCAACTGGTGAAAGGACCAACGCGCTTGTTCGCTCTTTTTGTTAATGATTCTTGCTTTATTTTTCGGGACAAAGTTTTTTCATCATTCATCGTAATGAATTGTTTTTAATACGATGTTTACTTGCTCGCGCACTGCTTTGTCCAACTTAAGAAACTTTACAGATTTACCAGCGAGAAAAGTTACACAGTTGCAAAACGCCAGGACGTCTCTCTCTCTCTTGGCTTATCTCTTTTGCTTTGGAAAATTAAAAGGATGCATGACTTTTGGATTAAGGTGATAAATTTGTAGGGTTGTTTGTATAAAATGTTGGTTTTTACAATTTTACAGTGACAGCGAATAAGATGAATTGTTACGGTACTGAATTTATGATTTGACTATTGATTATACGTTTAATGAGCGTCGTAAAAATGATAAAATGTAAATAGCCTTGCAGTAATGGGCTCAGTTTCGAAGAGACATATTATTTACCGGGAGTTAAAATTTGTACTGGGGATATCGAGCTCATAGAGCATGGTCACGACTTCTCCACGAGGAAGTCGCGGATTAAGCAAATGGCGGCAATAATGACGATTATTCGGATTATGATATCAGAGCGCGAAGTGGGTTCACCTCCGCACTCGCTGCCAGCCACTAACTGCCGCGACTCCAAATCCAGACTTCAAGACACCGGATTAAAACTATTGCCACCTAACTTTGCATTCGAAGCCACCTCCTCGCACTCCACCTTCCATGAAACGTTCTTCTTTCGTAACATTTGCTGAAATTCTTTCTTTAAAAAATCATTCATACTTTAATAACAATTTTTTTTTTTTAACCATCATCTTGGATTTTGTAAATATTATTAACGTTAATTTTAAAGTTGAACGTCTGAATTAGAAGTCGTTTTATGATGGAATTGAATTTCTAATTTTTTAACTCGGAACTTAATAGTTTAAAACATAAATAACATAAAATACGTTCATTTAATTCAACAACAAATGGTGGAAGGAAGAAGTCTGTGAGAAGGATTGTCTTCGGCGACTGTGTCGCTGACTATAGCACCTAATTATTGTTTTAAGGATTACGGTTATGTGTTTATTATGCGAGGATCTTGTCCAGTAATATTAGGCAAAATTCTGCCAGCGTCTGCGTAGCGCGAGTCAGCCTACGTTTATGAATAATTCGCACCACAAGCGACCCCGCAGCACGGTCACACTTTCCGCTGCAGCAGTTTCAGTCGTAAACTGTCGTAAACCCATTCTCAAATGCTTGTCGATCTTACAACTTCGTTCCTTCGAATTCTAATTGTCTTTTGAAGTACATTAACATTATTTTTTATTTTAAGGAAAAATGAATACGAAAAAAAAAAAAAACTTACATGATCAAATTTCAAGATTATGCAAGTAGATTTTTTTTTGAGAGAGATTTTTTTTAGAATAATTTTCATTGAATGATGATTTTTCGGTCAATAAAAATAGAATTCTAGCTTTTTTTTTTCATTGTCGAATAAACTTTTCCGCTGTCCGTACTCTTTATTTCGTGGAAATTGTTCGTTGCCGTATATGTTATTGGAAAAAATACTGTCAGCCGGCATACGACACGAGAGACGACAGTGTTCGTCCACTCAAGCGATATTTTAAAATTGCCGGCGCGTCGACTGCGCGGCATTTAATTTTATATCTTTTTTTTTTTCTATTTATTTTATTCTTTTTTTTATTTATCAGTTCAGTCGTCGTTGAAATGCATGGTCGCACTCAACGAATGATAGAATCGCGACCGGTGATATCGCCACAATTCTCCCGAATTGGATTTACGTTCTCCGTTGTACAAAACAATGGCGCACTAAAATTGCTTACCTCGTAAAATCAACAGTAACAACTACTTTTTAACTTTTCATCCGTGCAATTTTAAATATCATTATTTCTTTACCAGTCTTAAAAACAAAACAAACACAAAAAAAAGAATAAAAAATTCTTTAAACTATCTTGAAACGTATTTCATACGAATGGGATGAAAAGAAAAAAAAAACAAACAACTGAAAGCACACACTGAAACTGTTCGAGAAAATATTGCAAAAACATTTGCATGACATTATTCGAGATGGACACGCGGTTATCTTCGGAATCCATCAAGAAACAAATGCAGCAGTTTAATAGACGAAAGATTAATGATACTTCACGTAGCAAAGAGTCCTTGTCGCGTCGCGTGCATTCGTGCTTTGGAATATTTTGCCGGGGCTATCTACGTATCCTCATCCTCCGGGGCGACTCCCGAAAGTCCCGAACGCACGCTAAGCGCATTTATTTAAAAAATGATTTAACCTAATGGTTTTACATATGTAATCCCGATATAAACCCGGGCTAATCTCGGCGAACCACGCGTGGTTGACTCGTATATTCGACCTGGTAATCCATACTCATCCCCCACCCCCCCACGCCCCCTTTATGTCCTACCCTCTCTCTTGTGTTCGCACTTTTCATCACTCTGATTCGCAATAATAACCCTTGCACCTTTGCACGCTCTCTTTCTATTGCTTACAAAAACAGTTAATGTGAAATTTTGATGGTTCTCGATATTCATTAAATGGAATTATCGTTGGAAATGAATGGTTTAATTTTTTTTTTTTTTAAGTAATTTATTTCTCGTAAAAAATGTAGTCTTTTTAATTTGAAGCAACACGTGATTTCGCAGCAATTTGTTAGAGGTTGTCGTAGCAGCGATTG
This sequence comes from Probaryconus sp. ZL-2020, assembly GCA_022817065.1. Taxonomy (NCBI): domain Eukaryota; kingdom Metazoa; phylum Arthropoda; class Insecta; order Hymenoptera; family Scelionidae; genus Probaryconus; species Probaryconus sp. ZL-2020. The sequence goes on from JABFQA010000158.1 coordinate 6,512, forward strand.
GACCATATCTTCTAATTCAATCGCCCCTCAACTTCCCTCTATCGATACTACTTTACAACGGCTTCAATCTTAATGATCGTCGTGAAATAGACTGTGACTTTGCTTGGTGAAATGAGCAAAGTTTTTAACTTGGTTCACAGTCAATTCTATCAAAGATTACGACAAAACGTTATTAAACAAAGGAAGTCCATAAAATCTCAACAAATCAGTTGTCGCAATCGGAGTTGAATTACAGTTTATTTTTGAACGCCATAAAAATACATTTTTCAAATATACCTTTTAATACATTTATATAACAAATGCATACGAAATTTTAAATTATATATTTATAAATATTTGTGATAAATTGCTATTTATTTCTTAATGTTATCTTTTTAAACTTATTCGAAGTTAAAACAGTTTTTAATGTCTACTGAAATAAGGAAAGAAAGCTTGAAATTTAAGAAAACTAAATTTTAAATATCAATACCATTAAGCTGATAAATCTTCACCGTCGGCATATTCGGGATCTCTTTCATTGGATCGTTCATCCGATGCTTCAGGATCTTTATTTTCCGCAGAATTTTCCAAATTGTCTCCCTCAAAAAAATCTCCATCTTGAAATCCAAAACCTTCGTCAATGGACGGAAGTTTTGTTTCGTAATTGCCTCCGTAGTCTTGCTCGAAACTTCCTATATTAGCATGAAAGTCAGATCCAAAATCGAAATTTCGATTTACACTGTTATAAGCGTTTCTTTTGAACGCCTGATATTGACTGCGCAAATTCGACGACTGACTTAAAGGAACGGACAGAACTTGCGTGATACGCTCTTGAACTTTGGGTCCAAAATGATCTTTGAATTCCATCAAATCTGATTCAACATTCGATATCTGTGACGAGTGTTGATTATCGTTATTCATTTTTGAATTATAATTATCATAACGATTGTCGTATATAATTTTTGGATTTCTTGGGAATCGAGATGAAAAACTCTATAAGAATATTTTATTTTTACAAAAATCAAAAGAGATTCATGAAATTTCATAATAATAATAATAATAATAATATTATAACTCACGTTTGTAGATGGAATCATTAAAGCCATGGATTCAAAAATCATTATACTAAAAACCAGGAATATTGTTGTATTTTGTTTCTTCATGTTTTATAATTCACTGACGATTAATAATTATATGAATTGATATTTCGCAATGATTCACTCGTATGACACTGTATGAACTTTGAACTCTAATTCATTGAAATGAAATTTCCCAAAAGGTATTAATCAATCCTCGCAACAAAGACAAAATGACAAGAAAAATCATAGACCAATACAATTTATATAGGAGAAAGTACCTCTAATTCGGTTATTATATTTTTACGAGTTTCCTCGACATAAAAAAAAAAAATCAATTACATCCAAGCAACATTTCTCAATAACAGGAAACCGTAAGAATATAAGAAACAATACGAAAGCAAAAAAAAATTCGACAATAAATTGCTCGAAACACGATGTCGTTCTTCTTACGTTTTACGATATTTTAATTGCAATAATTAAATCAAAATTGAAAGAGAGAAAAAAAAAACAACGGTAAGTAACAAATGGTTAAAATTGTCGGAGCGAGCTTTCCTAAAGCACTAATCACTTTCGTTAATATAACACAATATAAAATATCAACGCAATGTGGATTCTTGTTGGAAAATTTAGTTCTTCTTTATTTCCTTCTTTCGTGCAGGCTGTGCAGAAACTTTAGCAGCCAACAGGTATACGAATTTCGTCGAGCGTCGACGGAGCTGGCTTCTAATCAAAGAATTCCGGGGAGAACGCAAGAGAAAATTTAAATACGCGACACGCGTCTCCCGTAACGAAATAAAAGCTGAGGGGTAGCGAAAGAGAGACATCTGTCAGTTCTTTTAATTACCGCGGTACGTGTGCAACGTCCGTCTATTCGCGTCTCTGCTCCATTCTGCAACATTCTGATCCTTTTGTTTGGCATTTTTACAGAGCCACCCCCCACGGCTAGATCGTCTCCAACGGTTTCGTCACGTTCGCGGATATTAATGTCCAGACAAACCCTTCGGCGATTCGATTTTACGTCATCGCGATTGAGCGCATTGATAACGTTGCATACGAATGCTCGCGATAACGAGCACCGAATTCCTTCGACTTGTTTGTTTCCTGAGTCGTCATTCGTTTGTAGATTTTCCTTTTGTCGGTTCATTGAGAAACGTTTGTTCTTTGTATGACAAAGAATTCAGAGAATCTTAAGATCCTCAATGATCCAGTCGTTCCACGATTTCCTAATTTTTTTTTTTTCCTTTTTTTTATTAGCAAAAAAATACTTTAATAAGCATCCTAAAGAAGGCAGTTGACTGAGATGGTACATCTTAAGTAACATAATTGCGCAATTCTCAGAACCTTTGGAAGAATGGTTTCGACGTGAGGTGTCGCACGGTCGACTGAAACGAAAGACGATGTCACGGAGAAGCGTCACCTGTATTTTATGACGTTTTTACTCTTCGCGATTACTTGGCCGAGCCGAGACAGAAGAGACAACAACAGTTTGGCAAACTCCTGAGACTCGCTGTAATATTGTGATACTTAGAATATATTACGGTTGCAACTGGAACGGAAGCGAGACTCCGGAATAATGATGTAGATGACACCGGCACGGCAATGGCCTGCTCCGCTCGAAGTTACGTTGAACGGAATGACGTTGCGGGCGCGATATAATGAGAGTCATTATGATAATCCGATGCATAGATTAGGCATAATTCGTTGACCCGCCTGTTTGTGACGTGAATGAACACTATCAGGGATCGAAGCCTTGGTTTTTCCGCGAAATTGTCAGTTAGCCTGATGGGCTTTTGTTGCTGATGAGAGACCTGGTATTCATTATGCTAAATTTAATGTTCCGTCATGATTGTAATAACCAAAATTCGAGACAACAAGGATATCCAATTAAGGATGATACATTGAATTCAATCAGGTTCTATGTATTTTTTATGGTAAATTTTTTGCGTGGAAAGCAATTTTGTTAAGGAACTTTTAGGGATATGTGAAATTGAAATAATAGAAAAATGGATGTTGAATGCATAAAAAAGAAAATAGGTATAGAATATCGGTGGTACGTTGGGAGATGAGCGATGTTACGTTCTGACGCCTAGGTACGTGTCAGTGTGCTCTTTATCATCCTGTGGATCTCGTTCTCGCGAAGCTTGTATCGCCGTCCGGAAGGGAAGTTTGCATCTACGTTAAGGGTGGCCCCATAAAATCGGGATGTTGCGCAAAATATAACGACTACGGCACTAGCTGACGCTCTCGCCGTATTTCATCGTACTCCGGCTTGGTTCGCCTTCGCGACACCTGCGTCGGCAACTAAGCCCGTTAATTCTTGGCTCGGTGCGTTTACTCGCCATCCTCGGTGCTTCAACGAAGAGCGAACCTCGTCTTCCCGATCTTTGTTCTCTTCGTGACATATTTACCTTCCAACGCGTCATACCAATTCCCACCACGTTAACAAGTTCCACTTGAAGTAATCGATGCTGCAAACATTGATTCAAACATTCATTTGCGTTGATAATAACACAAGTAAATTTAATTCAAAAAAGAAAATGATTTCTTGACAAAGTTAAAAAGATAATACTTGAAGAAAAACAGAGTCCACCGAAAAGTCTTGAAGCAGAGAGTCAAGTAAGCGTTGATTCGCACACTTAAAGCATAACTCATTGTAAACAATCCAAGTTCCCGTACTCGGCGGTGTTATACGGCCGCTGCTTCAAAGTGAAAGTCCCTTCTGTGTATCTTCATCAACTCATCCGATGCTCCATAGTGCGAAAAGTTCGGCCGGCAAAAGTATATTTCAGGGATTACGATAAATAAGAGCACGACTATAACGAGAAGAATGAGAGGGAAAAAGAGGACAGTGGCTCGATAAAGTTAAATTACGGACGCTCCCTTGACTGGAGTCTCGCCATCTCCACCCCCCGCCACCCCCCCCGGTTCTATATCCTGAGCCTTCGCTTAACGCTTTTTTACCCTCGTCGTTCGCGTCACGGTAGAGACCGGCAAAAAGTTCACAATTGAATAACTTTATAATTTTTGGTTTTCTTTAATTCCCGCGATAACGCCTGCACGCTCTGTCCGCCGCGCCAACCATTTCATCCATCCGACTCCGACGGGGCCACCGGCGCGCTATTTTCCGACTCTCAAACTTTGCCTCGTCGCGTTTACTTAGCATCTTATTCTCGTGCCCTCTTTCATTTAAAACCTGGACTTGTATTCCACGGAAAAAGAAGCCAAAGCGAGGAATGAGAAATGGCACAACGCGAGAGATTCGTTAGAAAGTAATTAGAAATATGACTTGTCAGAGGTAAATGGGCCGTTATGCCGCGGATAATCGTCACCCCTTGGTACCCCTCCCAAGTCGACCACCGCTGCGCCAACCACGACTTTTTATCAAGATCCTCTGGACGCCTCATTTCTAAAAAAAACTTTTTGACTCTCCAGGAATTTTGTTTCCTTTCACCGATTCGTTAATGGACTTCTACTTTAGAACGCTTCTTCTCTTCTGGATCAAATAAAATTGTTGTGACAAAGTTCGATATTACGGTTTCTAAATATTTGTCAATCTTTTTAAACAGAACTTAATTTACAAAAGGAACTGACAGGGTTTTGTTAAGGTTTACTAATTTTTTTTTTTTTGTATTATTACATAGAAATAATTGAACTTTATGACTCGTTAATTTCAATGTTTATCCACGAAATAAAGACTTTTATTTAATTCAAAACATTGACTCAAGGTATTGAGTAAAACGGAATTAAAAGCTCAAAGAAAATCAGGGCGATCACCCTTCGTCGTTCGACCGAAAAGAAATTCTTCGTGCGGTTAAGCATTAATGGATTTATCGTCTAATGAATTTTTGATATAGTCTTGAAAATGGTAGAATACCGAACAGATATTTTTCGGAAGATTTATAATCCCAGGGATTGGGGGAACCGAAAGAAAGGAGGAGAACGTGGGACAGGGTTTCTCATTATTAAAAAACAACCGAAGAAAGTGGTAAAATCGGTCGTTAATCTCGGGTTACTCTAACGTACAGAAAAATTGAGTCATTCTTAGCTGCGTACACCAGAGTGATCACCGACATGAATTATGATAACTCCGATAATCTAATTTGAAGAATTACTGAGCCCATTAATATTTTCACTCGTAATTTTCAGTCCTGACACCACCGTCTTCATCAGAAAGTTTTAATAATTATACATTCAGAAAGTTCGATGTAGCAAACTGATGAGATTTTAAAAGATTATTTTAAAAATGTATCTCCACGTAATTTCAATATTACGAACCTCTTATTTTTCTATAAAAAAAAAATAATAATAATAATAACAATAAAAGAAAGGGAGAGAACAAAAATGCGTAAGTTGCAAAGAAAACACCTATCCTTGTTAAAGGAATGTGATTAGTGTTAAACGAAAAGTCGCATTTAACGAAGAACATCTGCTTAAACAGTAGTTAATTCATTCTAATGAAATAGACGGAAGGAGCCGGAACAATGGTCTCATCGTGAAAAGCCTGAAGCCTTGCACGATCGTCGCCGATGCCAGGAGGAGAGGCTGAAATGAAAAAAAAAAAAAAAAAAAATGTTAAAGCACGGCTCGCACCGACTTTTCGTACAAATTGCAAGAGAGAGAGAGAGGGAGCGAGAAGAGATGAAAAAGAAGAGAGAAATAAAGATCGACCAGAGGACGGAAGGAGTACGCTCCTCTCTCTTCCAAGGTTAATATATTTGTGGAGGAAAATTATTTTTAATTTGCAGGTGGACCGCGGGGTAGAACACGCGACGCGACTGTGTAAGAATTTCTTAATTAGATTCGAGGCGCGCAGCGGCTACGTTTTCTTTTGTTTCAAACACTACTTCACAAACTGCGATGGTTCATGAACTACTTTTATTATGGCGTTGTCCTCAAATTGCTCTCATAATACTCGCGAGAGAATATCAAATCTTGCAGGCTTTGCTTCTGTTCTGAATTAGGCGAAATGAGATAAGTATGTTTGCCAGTCTCTGAAAAGGGAGAGAGAGTGAAAGAAAGATGGATTTACTCGATCCAATTTCACTCTAAATATACAAGACGTTTCTATTTGTCAAATATTATTCTAGGTCTGAATATTAAATGTATTTATTAATCATACGTTAATTACGTTTTTCCATTTCGGGTATACGACTTAAATCGTACGTCGCTTGTTCTCCTCTTTGTGCAAGACAAATTATTTCTTTTCATGGAATTTAATTAGATTTGTTCGGAAACAAAATGTAATTTTGCGAAAACCTAACAGCGAAATTGCATAATGCGATGAAAGTACGTGGCGCATTTGCCTTTATCTTTTGCATATGAAAAGAAGTACGACATGGCTACATCGCCTAACGGAAATTGAGGACTTCCTTTTTCTCCGTGCTCTTCCGCGTGTGTGTGTGTGTTAAGCTATACATGATAATGAAAAGCTTCCTACGAATGTCTATGTTGCGTCGAAACATAAGGCACATGCACGTTTTACGTCCGAGCCCAGCCTCCTTTCCCTTTGTCCAATTTATTATTCTCCAGGAAATTATGTCTCGTCCGAGCCCGAGCCACAGATAGCGAATTTTACATAAGGACCGTACACCGTGTTACCATTACCTGCCAGTAACGTTACATCGCCAAGTCTGTCCCGCCAGGCGAATCCCACCTAATTCGTTACCGACAGCTCCTTCAACGAATTATCTGCTCGGTCCCTTTAATACATATATATCTATATATTACAAACATTTGAATAAACAAAGAATCCAGCCCCAATGTAACTACTGGAATAAATGCACCTAAGTCACCTAAATTAACAAATAAATTAAAATATGTCATTAAAAATTAAGTAATACAAAATAACAAAAAATTGTTTTAAAATTAATATCACCGTAAACAAAATTGTTAAGTTATTTCAAAAATATTGTCCATTATTCAACTAAACTGGTATATATATCGCTAAATAATATATATTATTTAGCGTCGTGTTGTACGTTTTAAATTGTTACCGTTGAATAACATTATATATAGAATCTACACCATAAAACTTTTCTCTGAAATGACTAAGCAGAGTTAAAACACAAACTGCATTCTAAGCAAATTGCAGAAATATTTTATGATTTTATCTATCATTGAAATCCTAATATTTTCCATTAATTTTGTATACTATATAATTTTTTTAATAAACAAAAAGTTCTGGAAAATGCAGTTCATACGTCGGTGTTTGATTTGATTTTGTGTCATTTGCTACACCTCCAGGTCCTATTGAATTTCGTGGTTCTGATGTTAAAGAATTGAATATTTCAGACAGTTTATTCTGCAGAGAATCCTGTTAAAAAGAATATTTGCGTTTATGTTGATTGTACAGAAACTATCTTCCAATAATTCTTACATTAAAAAAAGAAATACCTTTGGTTGTGTCATTCTGACAATATCATTAAAAGAGGCATTTCTAAAGAATTGTGCGAGATGAGTTTCTTTTTCTTTTTCTTCCACATTAACATTATTATTTGTTTCCATCAGCACTCGTTTCATGCTATCGAAAGTTAAATCTTCGCCAGGAAGTTTCTGAAAAGTTATATTAATAAATTGTCTCTTTAATTAAGGATTATTATTCACATTAGAGAATGTGACTTACCTTTGTTACACCAGGTGATGAATTGCCACTGTCCACTTCTGTACCACCACTGTTTATGTCACTCAATGAATTACGCCCAGCCGTATCAACCCAAGAATGTCTTAAAAGTCATAAAAAAAGAAATGTGTTAATTTAAGTTGAAAATACAGGTTTCTTTCAATCTAATAATTATTTTTATCAACCTATGTTGTAAAGACTGATTGTTGTATCCAGATCCTGGTTGGAACTTGCCAGTCTCCAAACCAATACTCTTTAGACATTCATTAACTATCGTTTGATCCAGTAACAATTGTGGGCCAATTCTAGCCGAACCATCAAGTTCATACTCTGATTTTAATTCTGGTAAAAGATGTTGTGCTTCTTCAAGTCTTGCAGTCACTACCTGTTTAAACGTTTTCTTTCATTTTCTTAAACTGTTCAGAATAAAATTAATAATTAAATAAAACAAACCTTGTTTGCATATTCAGTAAGATTAGTAATATTACAAACATAAGATATTAACAATAACAAGCTAATGGTAATTGCATGTAGATTAAATTTAAGAGCAACGGTGAGCTGGCTATTGGTCAAAGCCAGATCTTGTATGCTCAAAACTAAACGAAGTAATTCAAGAACCGTCTCTTCGCATGCTAACTCAACAGCAAACAATGCTATTGTCGTATAAACTGCTTCAATGTTCTCTAAAGAATTATTTCGAAGCATGAGAGACTCGTATAATGCAACGTAAATTTCAGGTCCATGTTTACGAATGAAAATAACATCCTGTCTTGATGATTTATCAAAGACTAGATTCATTTCTGATATGCTGACACTGCACAAATAAAACAAAATATTATAAATAAATTATTTACAAAATGACACTACATTTTCCTATGTTAAAGATTTTCACTTACCTTGGTTTCGCAAGTTTCGAACTGTTTTGATGTCTATCCAATAAAGTATGGAATATTTTCTGCACAAGTAGTCTTGTTTCTGAATCAGATGCTTGTGACATTTTAAGTAATGGTTTAAGAAAACTCGTTTGGAAGGTTTTTGTAAAGTTCAAAGTTTGATATTTTGTGCTGACCTGGAATATTATTAACAACAATTTGTAATTTACTTTCTGCAGTATTTAAGAATACGGTTGATGATCAACTAAATAAAAAGATTTTGTACTTTTAATAGAGATTTCAACAGGATGCTCTGTAATAAAATGTCTCCTTTTTCCATGGATCCCACTTTGTCTGGTTGACTGTATGGTGCTTTTCCCATAATGAACATCATGATATCAATTTTCTGATAATCCGGAAGATGATTTGCAAATTCTCCCAAGGCGTTTATTAACGCGTCTTGATAAAGTTGTTCGTCATTGCTTGATGACTGATTTCTTGTAACACTCACGCGTAAATGAGACAATAGAGAATTAATAATTTCCAATACAGAAGGTCCTAAAATATTTTACATAAGAATTATATAAATTATAATATACAAATGCTATATAAAAAATAATAATAAAAATTATTTTATAAAAATCTTACCAACACTTTCCCCAGCAGCAATGGCAATAATTTTAGATAATGTATCTGCTATACTAGTTCGAATTTTTGGTGTTGATTTGGAATGATCGTTAAGATGAGTCATTAGTGCTTCAACTACAGTATATGAATATTGAGACTGTAAAAATATTTTAAGTATTTTAATAATTCATCAATAGTTTACCTGATTTATAAATCTGCATATTTTTACAAACCTGGATTGAAAACATAATTATTCTAAAAGTGTGTATCGCAAAGTTATTTGGTACCCATAAATCATGATTATCCAAATGTCTACAACAGAAGAAAATGTAATTTTTGCGATTTTGAATACTAGGTATATATATTGAATATTAAACAATATTTTGGAATACCTTAATACTGGTCCAATAACGCAACGTATATGACCAAAAGATGCACGGCCAACTAATTCACGCATACAGGTTTCAGCAAATTCAGGAGGATCTGATCTTTCTTCTGCTGGACTTTCTGGAGTTGCGTTTTCTTTATCTGTATATCTATACAAAAATTTATGCAATAATTATTAATCATAATATAACTGAAACCCATCTGTTTATAAGTTTCAATATTCTAAAAATTATGAGCTGTAAACTTATTTTAAGTTTTATGAAAATTGGAACAGAGCCAGTTAGCAATTTTATTATTTCGATCCAAATTATTATTACCTAGAACTTTGCATATTGTATAGCAAAGATGGCACAATTTTATCCATGTGTGTAGCCTCCCAAATATTTTCTACTAAATCATCCGAAACAGTTTTTCTCACAACGCCCTAACAAAAATTTGATTATTATTATCATACAAAAATATGAATCTTTTTTTTTTTTACTATCTTTTATTTATAATATCGTATTAAGAAATATTTCTACCTGAATTCCTTGAATTCCTGCGAGTCTAATGTTTTTTCGTATTGTTGGATCATCATTGTTCGAGTGGCACATCGCAGAATATTTTGATACAAAGAAATCATAACGCGTGTGGTAAGAAGGCATGTCCTCCTCGATATTGGCAAACCTAACAAACTGGAAGAAGAAAGTATTTTGTTCAACTGGTTAGAGAGCTTGAATAGTATACGAAATCTTTTATGCAGTTTAATAGCAAAATAATTTAAGCAATTCAGCAGAATTGGATTATTCCATTATAATATTATGATATCGTAATATCTTTATTTATCAACTGTTATCATGACATTTTCATTATGTATAATTTTATGAAATGAAAAGTAGAAAAAATAACTTACAGATTGTGTCGCCAAAGTTTGCAGCTGTGGATCAGTTGATTCAAGCAATTTTTGTACCATTTTTAAGAAACTTTCAACAAATAAATTCAACGTCTGTGCGTGACAAGCAACTAATAATTGATCCATTGCTTCCATAGCAATTATAACAAATCCGTTTCTCCTCCTAAAGTGAAAATAAATTTTTTATTTAAACAAGTTAGTTTTTCATATAAATGTGATTTTCTTAAATTAAAGTTAAATCAAGATCGATTAAATTACCTATAAATATCTCTGGAAGCTCTTTGAAATAAATATTCCCCTATTCTGTCCAACTTTTCTGGACTTTTAAGGGAATAAAATGTTAATTTTTCCATATTGTTTTTTACCAAACCATCCTGAGAAACGTTAATATTATAAGTAATAAAACATATTAATATATTGCATATACTACAAAGACAAAAAAAGAAACAATGAAAATTATTTCTATTATTTTTTTCCACAACTACAAATATATACTTTTATTCGTACATTATCACTGAATCTAAAATATATTCTTAAAATACAAATCAGTTTCACTAGTAATGATAGTAATTTCATTATGAGAAAAATTCATCTATACTCATCTAAGAAGTTGATAAATTTTAATCAATTTTTTTGTTTTCAAAGTATATAATTTACTTGAAGCAAAGCACCCCAATACAATTCAATAAAAGCAATTTCACGAATCACAGGATGATTATTGAATGATACCTTTGAACGATCCCTCGTCGAATTTTCAATCAGTCGCTTCTAAATCTCGTCATTAATAACCCGATAGCCGCTAATTTCTCATACAAATACATCTTTTAGCGTGCGTTCATTTAACGCGCGTGACACGATTTATGCATGAGCACATGCGTGAGATCAGAGAGCGTCCTATGTGTGTCCAGTCTGGGTTGAAAAGAAATATAGAAGGAGACGAGCGCGTGTCCGATGAAAGAGGAACAGAGAGAGAGGGAGACAGAAAGAAAGAAGGAAAGCAAAGAGAGAAAAGAGAGGAACAGAAGAGAAGAGGCACTGGTGATGGATCGTCCAATCAGTGCCGCAAGATAGAGCACAGGGAGAGAGTGTGTGCCTATCCATAGGTTAGCGCGTTGCGGATAAGGAGAGACCAGAAAGAGAGGAGGAATGGGGAGACGCAGACGGAGAGAAGAGGTCACGGTTGGGTCGGTCTCCTGCTAATCGAGGAACACGAGGTGGTCTTGAGTTGTGTGTGGCTTCGAAAAAATGCACGCTCCTCTCTCCTCCTCTCAATTATTTTTCATACATTCCACGAATCGCGATGTCTTTTTTTTTTTGCCAATCCTCAGATTCGAAATATTATTTTCATTTTTGAATTGGGTTCTAAAAAAAAAATAGGATTCCCTAAAGACGAGGGATTTGGTGGATGGATTATCATTTATTTTCTTGGATATAGTTTTGTGATGGGTTACATCAGATTCCATTACGTCGTCGAGATCTTTGGCATTCATTAGTGCGTTGAAGTCGGAACTGAATAGACGACAGTTGTCTGCTGAATAAGAAATCACTCGACTCATCACTCCACCTACAATAAGGCGAACCGATTTCCAGCGATAACAATAGTCAGGTAGTTTCTATGAAACGACTGATGTTTGTCGAACCGCTCTGATCCCTAATGACGGATATTACCAAACGTTAAAGAAGGTGTTGTTATTTCCTGAGATAGTCCTCCTTCTGCCTTTGACAAAATGTCTCGATGATTTGAACCCAGACCTAGACCACGAGGTCACATTCCAAAAAAGAATTCCTAGGAAAGGGATCCCGAAACTTGTTTTTATTCGGGCCAACGATCATAATAATAATTATGAGAATATAAAATGCGATAGAGGATGATTAAGGAGCGAGAGAAGAAAATGAGCTAACCAAGAGGGAATCAGGATGGTATCATTAAATTCGTAATGAAGTTCTCAATCCAATGTTTTCATTCCGTTTGAGCAACCAATCGGAGGATTGAAATGTAGTCGATAATCAATTTCTCAGCTCCTTTCGCAAGTTCTCCAGCCAGCCACGCCATTGACGCTCGACCGAGACGAGAGAGAAGAGTAGAGCACAGCAGAGAAGAGAAGCGGCTAACAATGGCCGCCAACCAAAACATCCGATAAATCTAACCGGCCCGGACCTCAAGCCCCGAGGGGTTTTAAACTCTCTCACCCCTAACGCTAACGTTGAGAGCGCGCAACCCTTACATTACGCCACGGAAAAGGGAGCCCTGCCACAACGCGGTGTCTGTCGCTACAGCCGAGGGGCCAACGCCAGGAGGAAAATGGTGGCTCGACGAGGCACCGTTTCGCTCATGGAATGGGATGATGTGCGAGCCACGAAAAACCAAATCGAGGGAATTTCTCGGCCGAACCGAGTCCTCTCCTGCTGTCCAATGCGCACAACCCGCACACTGTCGAGGAACCGTACCCAAGTGCCCTTCGTATCGCACCAACACAACGACGTACAGGAGTTGTTCTCCTGCATGCACTTTTCTCTCCGGTAACGAGATCCAGGCGTACGTGGCCACTGCTTCAGATTTTCGACGAATTTGTTCGCGGTGCGAAACTCAATTTCCCGGTTCTCGGGGTAAACGCTACAGAAATTGCCAATCTCATTTCGGTCGAGACTTACCTTATATATGTTTTCCGTTTGCATGTTGCGGAGATGTTAATTTCGATTATTCCCTTTTCCCTCTCCCATCCACGACCATGGAAAAGTTTACATGACCTTTTTACGGGTTAACGTAATTTTATGAAAATTAAGATATCATTTTTTAAGAACGTAACCACTCGGAAAATTACTCATCCTGTGAGAGAATTTAATTGAGATTATTCCTTTAGTAATGAATTTTAAATCTCATTTTTTATGTGTGTGTTAGTATTTTATATTTCAATGGCAATGTGAAATTCAAATAGAGTGAAAAATTGGTCAGTTTAAAATTATATATATATATATTAAAGCAAAAATATTGTTAACTATATAATCCTTATTTTTTCAAACTGCGATAAAAATCTTTTAAAATCTGAAGAAAACATCACAAAATAATTTACACTATAAAACGTAGCAGGCATTACTTGAAGAAGCGGAAAAAAAAAAAAAAAAAAACTTCAATTGAATCCGAACTAGGTGAAAATATCATTGTGGAGCCGAATGTGTGCGTGTGTGATAAAATTTGATTTTCATGACTGGTGATCGGCGCGAGAGGCCGATCCGTCTCAAGACTCTGATACCATGAAGGATTATTCTCTTTTTCCATTCTACATTCTACTTCGTTCGTTCCATTGGCGGGAGCGGGTAGGGGGGCATCCCAGAAAAGCGGTGGGAGAAAGCAAAAGAAGAGAAAGAAGCCGGCGAGATCCGTGGGCGGAAGGAAAAGATCCGCGCGAGGAGGACGAGAGGTCGAAAGAGGACAGACAGACAGGTTGGACCGAGAGGATCTCGCGGCTGCCATGGTTACCGTCGCATTCCCGCCTCGCCTGGTTGCCATGGAGACCTCTCTTGCTTACGCGCTAACCTCTCGCGATCGTTCTTCCCTCACGCGTCTCGCGGAGAGGGAAAGCGCCGAAGAGGGCAAGAGGGACGGCAACCCAAAGAATCATTCTCTACGCACGCGCGATACTCCTTTTTTCATTTACTCTTTTTTTTTTTCATTTTCTCGCTCTTTTCCTTTTTTTCTCTTTATCCGGTTTTTTTGTTTTTATTTTCTTTTTTTTTTACCTTTCTTTTCTTGCTTCCAAAAAACACGATGGTTCTTTCCGTCGTGTTTTTTTTTTCTTTCTTTTCTCCTGACCCGACATAAACTTTCTGAACATTGCTTTGTATCGCCATTTTGTGAACTTTATGGGAGTTTTGAAGTATGTTTCAAAAAACGATTCCTCGGATCGTTATTTAACACGTGAAAATGTTACTTTCCTGTTCCGATGGATTTTAGTGGTGATTGTTATTGAAAGATAATTGGATGGATAATCGATTACGACGCACCCAATAAATTGTTTGATTGATTTCACGAAATTATAATGAAAGGAAAAAGTAATTATCTTAATTATGATAACATAACAATATGGCTCGCGATCATAATCCAGACCATTTTTTTTCATGCGAGATGTAAACTATATTTTGCAACGATTGTTGTAACTTTGAGAAAAGCGTCGAAAGCATTGTTGGAAACTTTTACTAATTACCGAGAAATACTTTTATTATCGACTTCGAAATAATGAAAATGGTGTAAAAAAGTGGTCTTGTTGTTATTTATTGCAATTACGGTTATTGGCAACTTTTTCTTGGTTGATTGTTCTTTTCTGTGAAAAAAGACTTTTATTTATACAAGTCGTACTATTTATTAGTCTGACAAATTCAATTGCGTGTTAAATATGTACATACTTTTTTATGTCATTCTTTATTGTCTTATAAAATGTTTCTATCATCATTAATTCAATCCTTAATGTATAATAAAACGATATTGAATTATTAAAAATTGTAATAACAATTGAAACTTATTTTTGTCAGTTAATCCGAAATATATAATACATATACGATGAATGATTGAGAATGATGAATCTTGATTTATCAAAAGTTGGATATTAAATTTTCTTCTATGATGTACGACATATCTAACACGATTCAAAACTAACATTATTAAATTTTTGAAACTAAAGAATTGAACAAACAAACAAGGCTAAACAATATTTAAAAAATAAATAAAAAAGAAGACCATGAATATTATCATAATAAGATAAGTACTTAAAGTAAAATAATATGTTTCCTTCTTAATCATGAAAAACGACGTGAATTTTTTCTGACAATAAGAGATCATTAATTTTATTTAATAGTTCTAATAATGTATTTTTACCGATAAGTCGAAATACAAATACATGTGCAATAACGAAACCGTGGAATCATCGATTGCATAAACATCCATTATCATTAGCGCATTTTTATTTTCGTCGCGCTAACGCAAACTCATGCAATGTGGCAGGCCGTCCTGCAAATCCGAAATCTGATTGGGCGATGTTTCACTTGGTATCAATATTTATTTAGCGCGGCGAATGTCCGCGGCGCGATTAAAACTTGTTTGAGTCGTAAACGTGTCGCTCCACCCACGACAAACGCATGACCCAAATGCTGCCGCTGTGTACATATGCGCGCGCGCGAACAAAGTTCAGAAAGCGAGCGAACCTCGATCGCAACGAGGATGGAAATCGGCGAGCACTATCATCAAGAGACAAAGTTCAATTGTCGTCTATCGACAAATCTTAAGAAAACTAACGCATTTCAAATTATTTTTGACAAAGTTGAAACAAAAAATTTCCAATTTCCAATTAGACATTTTGGAATATTATAATTGAAATACACGTTAATTATAAAATGTATAGTTTGAAATGCGGTGAAAAATATTTGTTCTGTATATTCTATTGGGTGTAAAAAAATGAATCGTTTTTTGTTAGACTCACCAGGACTGCCAAGGAAGACGGAGGAGTAGAGAACACCACGACGCGCTGCGTCACTTGCTGCTCTTTGCGAAGAATCCGGCGGCGAACTCCATTCTCTGCGTGGACACCATTTTCCTGTAAAAGAAATTAATTATTAATTAAAGTTATGAATGTAAATTTCAATTTTATGAATTATATAATACTTTGAAAAAAATAAAAAAGCGATAGAGTGACATTTGTTGAACTGGTTGCGATAAATTTTAACTTGCAAATTATTAATTCTAATCGACGTTGTGTATTTTGTTTATCGCTAATTTCTGGGTTATCTGTAAAACAACACATGTTTTCCATACCAAAATATATTTGTCATAAATAATTAACTTGTACGTTTATAACTAATGAAAAAGTGCAGTGTTTAAAGATACATAATTATATATACGTTTGACTGTTGATTGTACAAACCGTGCTGTCACATGAATCGTGTAACAGTACAATTTAATATTATCAAAATAGTATAAATAATTATTAAAACATTTACACAATTCAACTTTCACTGTTAGCAGCGATTTAATTTGAAACAAATGCTACTTTGTTATGCTTTTCTAGACACTTTTGAAATTAATAAAACCTGTTATACCTGTTTTACAAATAAGTACAAATATGAACTGACGTTGAAAATAAAAATAAAGCAATCATGAATTTTGATGAGATGAGAATTTTTTGTCGATAATCAATCAATTGATTAAATAAATGTAGACACTGAAGTATGTAAACAATCTTTTTAATAATTGAAATAAAATTTTCTTCAGATCACATTTCTTGTCGCAAGTAATGCATTGCTGATCTACTTGCAAAAATATAATATTGCAAAAATAAAAATTACGAGAAAAAAAAAAACTGTCTCTTTAAAAATCTTGAACATTTTTACGTAATGAAATTTTAATGACTGATTTGCAACGGATATTGCACAATGTGTTCAAAGAAATAATCATCTCTGTTAGAACGAAAAGGTTGAATTACAAAACACTTTTGTTTCTGGCAAGCAATAATTTGGTTAATAAATTGAAGCCCCATTAATTTAAGCAACCGGACAGAGTCGTATGCATCATACAACTTTATCACGTAAACGTCACTTAAATACTTATTATTTAATTCACCGATCAATAACAACTTTCATTAAATTTAATGCTTTTTAATTTGTAGCTGATTAAAGAAGACTAATAAAAAGCGTGTCGACTTAATAAATAACGTTACATGGACAGAGTCAACGGCATAAATTTAAAATTTAAATCGGAAATTCACATTATTTAAAACGAAAGAAAAAAATTAACAAGGTTTTTATGAAACAGCGTTAAACAATCGAGGTATGCAAAGCACAGCTGTTTCCACATCTCTCTTGGATATTTTATTAACATAATTAGTCAGAATCGAGCGACCAAAAAAGCGTCGCAATATCGATTATTATTTTTCATTTCGTTCTTGGCATTTGCGAATTCTCGTTCGGCTATTTTTGCGCGCGAAACGAATTTTGGTGCGCTCTTCCGAAATATTCTATCTATCTCTCGAGCTTTCAACATATTGTTAAAAAATATGGCGGTCATAAACACATTTGTAGGACTTAATATTAATAGAACTGTGCCACAAAATGATATTAAATTGCACACAGATGCATATTGTTGTAATGTGAAGAAAATATGGTTGTAGTCGGAAAATAATGACGTTCGGTAACGAGCCGACGATCCATGAAAGTGGACGGCAAATGTCGTACGCGCCAACTTTATCGGTACCACCGACCAATAACGGGTGGAATCGGGCGCCAAGGTGTGGGTCGATCGTAAAGGTGCGAGTCAGTAAATCAAATTCTCATGAATGTACATACGCGAGTTGCACTAGTTTCAGTGCTCTTAAAATTCTATAACAGAGTCATAATGCGGTTTCTGTGTTTTTTACACACAGTATGTAATATACGATCCAGTAACAATATACCAAAAAAAAAAAAAAAAATGTTATACCATACTCAACTAATTCCAGGAATAATAAATTTTGGTACCATTACTCATCGAGGATGATCGTTTAGCTAGAAATGTCGTATTGGTTAAGTTTTGCAATTATCTTTTGCAATCATTTAAACCGGAGTAAAAATTATTTTGCATCATTTACAGTCGAACTGAACTTATTGCAAAATTTTAAGAGCGAAATGGTCTGGACGTAATAATTATTGAACCCTCCACAGGAAAATAGAAATATTTTCGGGAATTAGAAATCTATTATGAAGAGTATAATAAAAATGTTACTTTTTTCAAAGTTATTGGTTTGTTTGCATAAAGAATGTTTACTGTAAGTGTGAATAAATAAAAATGTTGTTAAGAAAACAAGTTGTGTGACGTGAGTTTCGTAACCTCGATGACTCAAAAAGTCGCGTTAACAAGGAACAAACAACAAAGTGGGGAAAGCAAAACAGCAAGTGAAGTAAATAAGTTCATAATTATCGTTTGCTGAAGTACAGGAGATAAGATCGCGTGACACACGCGTGTTACGTAGAGCGATCTTTTCTTCCGTCATTTGTTTTGGTTTTATTTTTTTTTTTTTTTTTTGTTCGAGCCCAGTATGGCAATTCTTGCCCTTATATGTATCACCATCGCGCGCTCAATGGATCATAATCGCGTAATTATGTTAATTGGATAAGTGCGTAAGGAGGACGAGGTTGGACTTTAAACGTTCGTCCAAACTGACACGAAATCGTTGTAAAATCTCAGCCACCGTCGCACGATCACGATATGCAAATTTTATACGAAATCTTCTGCATGTCTGGATGTCACCTCGCGGCATTAAAATATTGCGCTTATGCATTAATGCATCCGACACGGTGCTCCTTGGCGACATCCTCGATTCAATTTTTACGTTTCGAAATTCAATTGATTCGTATATTTTATCAAACGGATAGGGGAAAGCGAACGATACCAGCTGCCCCGAGAGAACGGCTCTTGTGTGACTGTTGTAAAGTAAACGTTTTGTATCTCGGTATAAATAATTTAGGCGTCGCTCTAAAGTGGTTATGTATACGTATTTCATTATGGTTTAAATACGTGGAAAGGTTTATGATCTAATGATATAATTTGCGAATTATAGTTTGTGACAAATTTTATTATGTTTAATGAATGAA
>JABFQA010000159.1:0-25509 GCA_022817065.1 Probaryconus sp. ZL-2020
ACAAAATAACGATTTTTTTTTTTTTTTTTTTTTTTTTTTGAAATGTGACTGCTGCAAAATTAATAATAACAATTCTAATCTGCAACATAAATCTTTATCAACCGTAAATCACAATTGCTGTTATAGAATATGAAGCGTGCAATAATCTTTATAACAACAACAAACATTTCTATGAAATTAAATACGTTTAAAGCATCAACACTAATAAGAAAAGTTCCGCACGTAAACAATTTCCAATTTTTGCAAGACTCGGTAACATTACGAGCCAAGTACACTCTGCTGAACTATTTAATTAAAAACCTTAATAGAACAAGTTTTTCGTTACCAATATAACAGACGAAATTTCATCCCCTCAAAGCGGTGCGCAATTTGTCAGCAGGCAAACAATTAAGCCATACGTATTATCCCCTTATTTGATGCATGCTCTTTGGGGAAAGTATTAAAAAAGTTGTGTTAATGCGAAATGAACGAAGTTTAAGTGATCTCGCGAACGGCAAATCCGACCAACGACAATTTCAATATGAATCTGTTTTCTGATAAACGAAATCACCTTCAATAGATCGTGTAATCTGCAAGCTCTTAATTGACGCGGTGTATCAATATTTCATCAATTAATTAAAAAAAAAAAAAAGTAAATGAAAAAAAAAGACTCGGATGTCACTCAAAACTCTTTCATAAACAGATTCCTTTAAATCGATATCTCAATAGTGTGTCGGTAATATATTCTTTTAATTAAACGACGATTAATATCCAGCTTTTTTTGATCCAACGTTTCATTTAATACGGATCCAACTTCGTTGAATATTTCGTTTTATTAAATTCCCCATTTTTTGGGACACTCGCAAAATTGATCATTCGAGAAAATGTTCCAATCCAATAACAATTGCAATTTTTTTTTGTTTGCAATATTCTCAAGATGAATCTTGCAAAAACATATTTTGTTCAAGAACACAGATCGCAAACATCGAAATACTTAAGCAAATCATTCCAAATACATTGGGACAATGAAAAACTAGCGCAAAACATTGTTCGCAAAAAAGGCATTACTTACAACGAGCGCGAAAAGGAAGATTTAAGGGAAATCCTGAACAATTGTATTGATGACATGCACTTCACGACACGCAGTTCACCAAACACTTGCGTTTGTTCCAAGTATTAATTTTGCGAAATTGTCGCGACTCATAATACGGTATTTTTCAGATGAAATTTTTGCACAAGACACATCGACTGAAAGATTTCGTACGTGACGCACGGAGGACCGAGCGCGCCGGCAATCCCACTCGGAATGATCATGAGGGCATCGAGCGAACGCCGCCACGAAAGCGACAGAGCAGCCGGTCACCAGCGGTGCACAGAAACGCAGGAACAGCCATGAACGATGGTATAACGAAGCTGCTGGCGCGTGCGCTTCCACTCGGTGGGCGCGTGTCACTCTTACTAGCACGGTTGTAAAATATCATCAACAACCCGATCGAGAGTGATAATCGTGCTAATAATTGTAGAGATGCTATTCGACAAATTTCGGAAAGACGGAAAAGGAATTTCGCAAAATAAAAGAATCCGTGAGCTTCGGTTCTAATTTGGAACGGATTTTGATCTGGATCAGGTTCGAAGTGAATCGATCCTTAACAGAGTGATTAATTGGAATCCAATAGTGTTTACCTTTGATCTGATCTTCAAAGCTTTCGCTCGCAATCGATATTCAGAGTTTTGATTGTCAAATCATTAAATAACGTTTGCATGCAAATACCGAACGTTCGTCGCAATTTTGTTATTGCTAAAAACCAATTTCCTTCGCATAGTTTATATACGTAATTATACAAACAGTGTGATAACACATTTTAACTTAAATTATATCGAAGAATTCTCGAGTACAGTGTAGAAACAGCTTATATGTGGTCGGAGAAGGTCCTGAAAGTCAGTAAAGTTAAATTGCGTGTAGAGCCAATTATTTGTTTTCTAAGAAATTCTTTTGGAAGATGTAACTTGCTTGATGTTACAGTTACATTACACTTTATACGATAATAAGTTTGCATTGCATAAAATATTGTTGAAGAAATTTAAAATTCAATTTTTACACATTCGAGAACGAAAACAATATTTCTATTCGAATGACTCTTAACTTTTCTTTATCAAAAGAAATAAAATTATAAATATTTCTGTTTGCTTGTGAAATAAATTAATTTTGTCATTACGACGAAATTTCGTTTTCTCCACAATTAATTTGTCAAAGAACAACAAACATCATTTGAAAGCGTTTGAAAATATATCTAATGTAATTTGTGATTGTGGCGGAAAAAGGGACCGTCGAAAACGTCGTTTCATGTAGGTCCCTTTATGTCCCAAACAGATTCTTTCATTGAAAAGTTATAATTTAATGTAAAGGGAATTATACATACAAATGCTTATGCGAATTTCATTAGTGCGCTCATTTCTTCAGGACTCTTGAAGTTAAATTAACAGACTCTTGCCAAAGCAAATGAGAAATTGGCGAGGTACGCGTATGTGCACACCTTTATTACGACTAGTGTAAACGTCCGTTAATGAATGCCATTAAATGTAACGTGCTCGAGCAACGAAGATATTGCCTATGTGAGTATTTACCAGAAGTTCGAATTACACATAATTATACGAACACTATAACCATTCTGATTAATTCGGAATAAGCGTACCCGCACTGTACATAATGCCAACTCTTTGATTTCTGATCATATCAAACCTGTTTAAATAGATCACGTATTAGAATTTATCATCAAATTCCATGGCCAATCATTGCGTTTGCTAAAACATTCAGTTAAAATTAATATATTTCAGTATCAATATTTACCTATATAAAAAGCCCTCGTTTTCAAAGATTTTACTTTCTGAGAGCAATTACTCTGGATTATGAAATGAAAACAAAAAATAGACATTTTATAGATTAATTCTCAAACCAATTGAGGATTCACATTTTTATGATTTTTGCTGAAAATGTGCACGGTAATAAAGACATTTCTCATTCGGCAAAACATTTTAATGGACGGTTCAATAAATCCAAGGAAAGATTCGTTTGAAAAACTGACGCATTAACTCATAATTTGTAATGACGTAGCAAAAGTAGAACGTGTCCAGTGGTGCGCCAAATTTGCGAGCCCTCTATCATAATTCTGCCTACTCCGCTTAATTTCTCTCATAATTCCTTACGCCTTTTCCTCTTTTTGAAAGCAGAATTAACATACTAACGTGTCCCTCCCGGCTCTATATCGCCATAAAGAACACCGCAAATAATGATCAGCACATGGCAGTGTAAGAATAACCGCGCGGCACTTTAAATCTCTTTGGCTATCGCGATTCGCGCGACACGATGCTTAATTATTTTAATGCACGGCGTTTCTCCTCTTTTTGAAGCAAGATGATTCGTGGGCCACAAAGTGCTCGGCTCTCTTGCGAAATATTCGCATATTACGAGGCGAACACGTAAGCACATACATTACAAACACTCATAAGCCGTGGATGTAAGTACACACATTTTGCATTTCCGTTACCATACCGACTCTCTCTCGAAAACAGCACGTTATTAGTATGTTAATTGGTATCCTGCGCAGGTACGTCGCATTTCATGTAGCTTTCGCGCGCGGAGTGTGTTTATATGTTAAGATGTTTAATCGCTTCTATAATTAAACTGCCCCTCAAAGGGTTAATTGTCCCACGAGCCCATGAATACGCTAACGACTATGAGCTGGCGTCGCAAATTTCAAATTACCGGCAAGAACAATCGCGCGTGTCTACAAAAGATGCGGACTTTGTGCCGTCATTATAGACATTCATATGCAAAGGAGGAAATTAATGGGCCTCGAGATATCACTCACATTTATGACACGGTTAAAGGCACACTTTTTCACGTGTTTAAGAAATTGTTTCTCAATTTCGAAAATTGTCAATTACAAATTCTTATCTTTATAGCCATAAAAAATATATATATATATATATATGTGTAAAGAGTCATCTCATCGTATAACCAAACGCTTGTATCTTCATAAAAATCCATCTCACTAATTACTAAATAGGCCCTTTCTGGGGCGCGTTTGTTGCCGAGGGATTTTTCGCGAGCTCACTTAGCGCAGTGACGTCAGATCCGGGCGCCATTGTCGCTCGGTTATAATTAAGAAAATAGACTTTAAATCTCGAGCGTAAAGGACGAGGAGACAGCGGAGAAGAAATAAAAGCAGGCGGATGGGACGAGGAGGACCGCATACCTCTGAAGAGGGTTGGCGGAGGAAATGCAGACTCGGGGTCCGCTCATGCTGGGCGTAAAGAGGCGGCGGATGGAAATTAATTCATTACTCTAATGCGTTAAGAGAATGGGCCGCCGAGGATGTCAAGTGCATGCCATCGGCCATTTCACCAAAGACAGATAAGACCGAGCGCGTCTCGTTTTCATTTCGAAATTAACACTTTCCATTACGTATTCGACCGAAACGTATGAGACACTCTTTCCTATTACCATCTTTAACGGATTAACAAACATTCGTCGACGAGATTATTTTTTATTTTATTTTTTTTTGTTTTGTTTTAATTTTTCACGCTGAAAATGAAGCATTCCAAAAACAAATGCTTAGTTAATGGATAATAAAAATGTCATTTAACTTGAATTCTGAATAGCCACAAACAATTCATAATATGTAACTAATAAACGAGGCCAATTGTCTGCTTGCAAATATCTGTATTGAAGCACATATGTGCATTAACGTAACGACAGTATTATAGGAAACTCAAACCGGATGTCAAGCGGTTCGAGTAATATTGGTTGCAGCAAACTGAATGACCGTCGGGCTGGACGTCGAGCGAGCGGGGGGGGCGAGGGGGTGACCGAGCGAGCATCGAGTAGTCCGTCACAGACCATGTAATTAGATTTAAGCCCTGCGCTGTCCCGCGACTCCCCGCTGCATCCTTTGCTCGCTACACTAGCACAGTTTAGGGTTAGGCATCAGTTACAGACACCGCTTTCAGTCGACATGTGAAGGGATTGCTAACCGTGATCTCGGCGAACTCAGACACAAAGCGCGAAATCATTTGTGACAAGTCCATTCGAACGCCTCGCAAATTACAATCCTGGACGACTGACGCGTTCATTTCGTCAAACACCAAGAGTCGTACGAACACGCAGAAAAGTTCGATTCTATTCCAAAAAATATTCCCCTTGAAAGAGCGACAAACAAAATATATCATTGAAAATACGAAACTGGTAGAAATAACGCGATTATTGTTTGCAAATTTTGTTGCAAAGCGCTGACAAATACTTAATTTTCAATTTGATAGAAAAAACATTTTGATTGTCGTTTCCCTGGTTACAAGAGCGGTAATAAAAAAGTGAAAACGAAATCCAGAACTCGTAAGGAACAAAGGGCGAAGTTTAATTGCAAAAATAAATCGAATCATCAGCGAAAAACTTTTCCACTTTTCCGACAATCGAAATGTGTTAAAAGCCGTCGATTACGGAAAGATTCAATGATAACTGTAATTCGGCAACGACACGCGTGTACGAGTCATCATCGAGTTTGCTCGCAGCGGTAGCGATTAGCGGCGGCGCCTTCTTCGCGACCCCGATGTAATTTTCTGAATGACTGCGTAATTAAAACTCTCATTTCCTGCACTTAATTGACCGAAGTCTTGGTTCTCCTTCTACCGTTGCTCCTCTTCTTCCAGTCCTTCAGTTTTACTTCGTTCCTCTTCACTGTTCCCTCCTGCGCTCTTTCCTCTCCCCTCGCCCTGCAAACATCACTTCATCGGTTTCGAGAAACCGTCACTCTATGCGTGTACAACAAATACGTGTAAGTGTATTGCTCGAAGGCGCGCGCCGCGACTGCACATTTAAATAATCGATTTGCTACCAAGAATGATTTTGATACTCTTTTTTCGCTATTCTCGGCTTTTCTGAAATTTTATCGAGTAAAGAAAATGGAAGTATTTTTTTTTTTTTGTTTTTACCGAAGAAAAGTGTAATGAACATTTTGAAATATCAAAAAAATCAGTTCATTTCTCAGCATCACTTCTAAAGAAATCATCCCTTAAATTCCAAAAACGTAATTCCAAAACTTAACTTGCAACATGTAAATGTTTCAGCAACAAAATTCGCATATTCTTAAATAAAAACCATTTGGAAGCTTTGCGAAGTGTCCTTTCATTTAATTTAAAAGTTTTAAAACCTTCCACAAACACAAGTTGACGAAGGTACGGCAGAGCGTGTATTGCAGTGTGACTAGGCGCATTTCGGCGTCGTTTGGCCGAGCTTCTGTCTTACATAGCATACGTGCCTCTTGCTTCTGCTACAACACAGAATATCAGTAGCCGGGTTGGTAACTAGTTTCTGAGCAGGTCACCCCAATTAACGTTTCCACATACACCAAACCACCACGTAGTCGCGCGTCTTCGTTCGCGCAGCCGCCGCCGTTGCCGTCTCGCGTCCCACGTCTCTAGGAAACTTATAATTGCGAAAGGAGCCGGCAATTATAATTGCTTTTGGCCCAACGGAGACGCTCGTAATTATCCAAAAGCTGTGGTTCTTACCTCCCCGTCGCCCTTCGTGTGTGCTTAGAAGTTACGTTTTTTCTTTCACATTTTTATTAACGTAACACTCTCATTAATTAACATTGTCAATTTGTTGGAACAATTTTTTTTAAAAAGATTACGCAATTGGGAGATTAAGTGTAACAACAATCAATGTTAAAAATGTCTCGTAAATAAATAAATGGTCTTAGGAAATGTTCAATGGCACGTCATTGGAGGCAACAGAGCAACGTCCAAAGCGATGAAAAATATACTATTTGCACGGCTGTTGCGTTAGAAGAAATTGTGGAATACTACTTACACTAAGACGTTTTCGTCCACGGTGTAAGTAGTATTCCACAGAGTGATTTTCCGGGCAGAGCGTCAGCCCTCGTGGTAGGAGAGAATGCGAGACGAGCGGCGCAAAGAAAAGTTCCTTGAGTGTGAAAGATACGCCGATGGAAAGCGACGAAAAGAGCGTTAGCAAGGTAACGACGGCGAGGGCCCTCTGAAGTCTAAGTAACATCCATTTCCACCTCTCTCTCTCTCTCTCTTTCTCTCTCTCTCTCTCTCTCCGGAGCTAACCCCCTTTCATTTTACTTTACTTTATATATACACTATACTTTGCTAACTACCTCCACTTTTTTTATTTGTGTAATTCCACTTTCCATTTTTTTTTTTTTGCTCCCCCTTTATGAATCGTCGCATCTTTTCACCGAAATGGTTCTCAATCAACTTACAATTCCTTGGAACATTTTGCATAGTAAGATTTATGTTAAGTATTTTTTTAAATTAAAAGAAATGGAATTTGAATTTTCCAAAGAAATTGAAAGTTTTGGTGATAAGGCTGAAAATTTGGATCAATAACAACATATCAATTACAAATCATTCTTAAATTTGCTTTTATGCAACACGGATTAATGTATTAAAATTCGATTTGGAGGCAGACTGTTTTCATTAATGTACAACAGATTGACGGAATTCAGTATTAAAAATGTATTGAGACTAAAAAGTATAGTCGTGTGGAGAATCGATTTTATAAAGTTATTGGTTGCTTCATTCAGACCTATCGAGGAAATGAATTGATGCTCAATGTAACATGACGAGTAGTCGAACTGCGACGATTAGTTCAGCAACGTTGATTCTGAAATCAATTTCACTCAAATTTTCGTGTTAAATAAAAGTCGCGAAGAATAACTGTATTGCAAATAAGCGCTGAATTTCATACGTTTCAAATGCATTGTTCATCAAAATGTCTTTATTCTTTGTTTTCAATTTTTTTGCAGTTCAATGGCCAAAACGTTTCGCATTTCGAAACAAAAATTCACGTTCCACTGTCGCTTTTGTAACCATTTTAATATTGTCTGCAATTCCATTTTTGCACAGTTTTACATGATTGTAAATTTCCTCAAAAAAAAAAAAATATTATCATTTAATCCATTAAATCTAGTCTAATAATTTCTTAAAGTAATGTGGCGTATGTTAACTAATAATCGACAAATCCAAAGTGTAAAAAAGAAATCGGTTGGATTCGATTGGTGTTGCAGCCGGTCGAATCTGCCCTTAAATCAAGGAACGTCCGATTCAGCGGGCGTTTTAACGAGGTAAAGCACTCGTTGGCAACGTAAAAGGCCAATCCCAATCACTTTTCCTCTATTCGTTGGACTCGCAGGCACCAATCTACTAATTCCCGCTAAGTCGAACAAATGTTTTCGTACATGAAGGAGCCGCGAAAGTGCGGCCAAAAGAACCGAGCCCCAGCGCAGGCGTGCGATCATCGTCGAGTCTTTTAATTTCCTATATTGAAGATATTGCTCGTGCAAGGAGAGGGTTGCACGGGGCGCTGGTAATTGGCTGTCAGAGCTTCCTACCAACCGACCGAGCGTCCAACAACCCCTAGAGAGATTGGTATCGCTTATAATTAACTTCTCCGTGCCACGAAGCCACCGTTTCCATCGCACCGTCTGCACAACCAACCTTAGGACTGATGATGAGGTGAAGGAAACTCTAGCGCATGTCGCGTAAGCGTGCCAATTTTGCATCCATTTTATATTAAGCGATTCCATTTGTTTCCATTTCGCAGACATTGTCTACACTGAAAAAAAAAAAAATGATCACAAAATTTACCATACAGTTTGGCAATCGCAGGGTAAATGACTTCTTCTTGTATGTATTATCAAAAATTTAGTAAAAAAATTACCAAATATTCTGATAAAAATTACCCAAAGTTTAGTAATTTTTTCTAAGCTTTTTGTAATACCTACAAGAGTAAACCATTTATCCTGTGATTGCCAAAATGTTTGGTAAATTTTGTTATAATTTTTTTCCAGAAGAAGAAAAAAAGAACAGACATTTTTGTTCTTTTTTTTTTCTTTTTTAGAAATTGACTTCTTTGAAGGAAAAGGTATATTTGAATGAGGTGTAAAATTTTTAAATACAACACAAATGATGCTTAATTAAAAAGGATTTCATCTATTTCCATCGCAGAGAAAATTTCAGAATTGCAATTATACTGATACAATAATAACTTTAAGCAGCGTTGCTCAGTAATATCAATTGCATCCCAACAAACATTTCAGCAAAGTTCAGGGCACCGTAAAACGCAGTTAGGGTAAACACATGTTCGTAACATTAGTACTGCAGTTTCTGTAACTTCTCCATTTCGGCTTTAAAATCTTGTATTACTAATGGACTTCGAAAGACGAATATGCATATAACGAATAATGCAAACTTGAATAAAGTTTAATGCGATAGTGATAAATTCCAAATACCGTAAAACCGTATAAACAAACTGATTTATAACAAAGTTATCGCGCGAGTGTATACATTTTATACGCCAGTTACTTGTATGGTGTAATAAAAACTGAGTTAAGTGCATTGCAGCATTAACGCCACATACATTTCAATACTTATGCAAAAACCATCTGCCGGAGGTTCGCCTGCATTTTTTATACATTCTGAATCATTAAATTTCAAAAATTGCTATTTACATAAAGCAGATAATAAGATTGGATTAATGTTTGCAAATGGATTTTTTTATGCCGAACGATGATTATGTAATGTCGAGTGAAGTTTAACGCGAACGCTGCTACGTTGCATTATAGTTATTGCATTACTGATGGAATTGCATTACGAAGCTTTTATTAATTGTTTCTAGCCTGTTTATCCAATATTTATTATGCATTTTAACGTCCCAAATTGTTCCTCCTTTTCTTCTTGATTAATCTCAAAGCGAGTGAGCGACCCCACAACACAGAGATTAGAATGTTATTTCTATGCAAAGGACTTTGGACATTATAAAAAACTTTAATAAAAAAAAAAAAAAAAAAGTTGGAATCTCCCAATATCTAAGCCACAAATCATGTCGCACTGTCAACTATTTAACAATGGCCCAGGATTTGAAAAAATCCTCCGTCGACATTTTTCTCACGCAACGCAGATTTATATTTCCAAATCGTTATTTTATGCTAACGCATCGTGCGACAATTTTCGGGGCATTACTCTTATCATCGAAAAAAGAAAATATTTCGTTGAGCGTTTGTGTTTGCATTAAAGCTAATGACAATCCAAATCCATCGATAGCATCTCGATTATATCACGTGGACCCATTCATCCATACTTAGTAGCTTTATAGAGGGGTGGCTCGTGTTAGTTGCATAACGGCTTATAAATACTGCGCAGCTCTCAGCCCGGAATGGACAGAATAAGGGGTTGCAGCTACCAGCCTCAGCAACGCTATTCCGTCAAGCGTGTGGAATACGTGTGTACGTGACACCGGCTGCTTATGACACGTACACAATCTTATACCTCTAGAATTCGGCCGATCAATTATAGGCTCGTGTCATCCAATAATAGAGATTAGATCATAACTCGCTGAGAAAATTGTTGTGAGAAAAAGGGCCTTTGCTAATGACGGTATTCATCTTACGTTTTAAATGGCTGATACAAAATATAAAACTGAGATAACGCTTGGTTCAGTGGTAGAGGGTGTTAGATAAATTTGTTTGGAAGATCTATTGTACAATATTTGAAAACTAGAAGATCCCTTTAAATGATACCTATTAAAATAACAATGGGATGGATTCATACTGAAAGCAGTCACTTTTAAAAGACTATTCCTGGAAAATAATTTTTAGGAAAATGCTTCCAAAAGTGTCTTTTGAAATAGCAAATTATAGAACTCTAGAAGAAACTTCTAGAATGTTCAATTACTCAAAAGACATTTCCCAAACAATTTTCTTAAAGAAAAAAAAAATCCCTTTTCTAAAACCATCCAATTCAACTAATATCCAATCTTTTCCCTTTTATATTCACTATCGTCCCTTTTCCTCCAACAATTTCATTACCCAAAAGCTCCCATAAAATAAACCAAAGGCAACCACAAAATTACATCATACAATGAAGTTAAAATAATCTTTCTCACTTCTCATCCAGTATGATAGATTGATGAAAAAAGCTGATTAGTTGTAGGTGCATTAAAGGTTCATAAATGTTAATAACGTAAAAAAGAAAGTCGGAGCAAAGATAGCGATAGTGGGAGTGAGACAAAGAAAGGGAGCTGAATGGAATCGAGAGTAGTATAGCATCGAAGTGTAGAATCAGGAGGTGCGGAGGGAACAGTTAGCAGGGTTGGTTCGTTCGCTGGTTGGCCTGAGTTAATTATAACCGATGGTTATCAACCAGTTAACTCCGACACGCCATTACGTGCCTCGCCTGCTGCTATGTCTGTTTCTCTGTATGTATGTGTATCGGACTCCATGCCGGAGATTTCTACCCCTTGTGAGAGAAGCACCGATGCTGCTGCCTCCACCACCAATCCCTACTTCAAATTTCCTTCCAGAAAAGACGAACAGTCTACGGACAATTCACAAATACAACTAACCGATGACGTATTCAATCTATCGTCATTATTAAATCTACTAGAAATTAACTTGGAAATAATAGAACAGCAAAAATAGAATACACCGAAATTAATATAACAATGGCAACGGTGACGTAAATCAAAGAGAAGTGGAAATTAATTTTGGCTATATAATAAATAACAGAGAGTGGAATTAAAAGGGTAGTTTGTGGGTAATGGCGAGCATTGTGTGTCCCAAGTAATATAGTTTACGCGATAAAGCATAATAGCGACTGATTTTAACGGTTTAAAGCAACTCCCCATGTCGGAAGCTGCGTCAAAGAAGAGAAGTCTTATCTCGAATCCGCAAGCCAACGAAGTTTGCATCGCTTAATCTTTACCAATCATCTAAACGATGCGTGTAATGTATTCGGCACACTCCCATAGCGACCGCAGATAAAGTGTTCAACAGCCTGTCCACGCCATTACGTTTTCAATCCGATTACCAATCCGAATTCACTCACAAAAGAATTCGTGTTACACTAAAAACTCTCTAATGTTTAACACGTCACTGTTTTCTTTTTATCCCACCGGTTGTTTCATTACAAACGAAATATACAAATTATTACAAAAGAACTGTCTTTTGAAATTCTAATAAAGTCTAATTACAAATTTTTTAATATCAAGAAATATAGGTACAGAACGTCTAGGAAAATATTGTAAATTTCTGCTTTCTTGAAAAGTTCATCTTAAACCATGATTCTGCGCAGTTCTCCAGGTTTCGCATTGGAGGAAAATGGGCCTAATGTGGATGATCGAATATACGATAATCCTGGTAGGGTAATGGCGAGGTCCTTGTGGTCTTCATCTAGATTCGACACGTTTAATTTTTCAACTGGGATTAATATGAAAAGGCCGAACCATTTTTAGGAATAAAAACTGTGGGAATCGTAGTAGGTATATCTTAATTCGCAGCATACACGTAGCAACGAATTGATGCATGTTGTACCTTAATCTCCAGTATACGAATAGGTCACGAAACCGAGTGTAGAGCTTTCTAGAGAAATCAATCTGAGAATGGCCTCGTTAATCTAGGGTTGGTTTCTGGGAGCCCGGTTGCTCTTACATCACGTAACAGTATCGGAGTAGCCACCCACCTTACTAACCACCCTGCCACCCCTTCTGGAGCGGGTGGCGAGTGACTGAGTGGTTATTTAGGTAAGAGCCACCCTCGGTGACCCCCGAGTCTCTGCCGTTGCCCTCAACTAAGTAATGTTCCCGCAACACACTGTATAAAAAGCGAGCTCATGTTCGCTTATTTATTTATTTATATATCGAAATGGACAAATGTTCGCTTGGGGTGATAAATACAGGCAGATATCAAAACATTCTACTGCCTTGGAAGCCCCCGAATTGCCCATTGCTTTATCGCCGGGGTGCGTTCAGTTTTTTTACCTTTTTAATTTGATATAGCATTTTGGCGAGTTTGTTTTACATCTGAAATGTAATCTCACTTAATTTTACCCCATGTTACATCCACAGTTTATTTAGTCTGTTAAATTGCAAGCTTATCTAATCCCTGTTCTGATTTTACCTCATTTTGTAAAATTAAACTTTATGTAAGATTTACCGTAGATTAATTCAACTCAATATAATGTATTATTATTTCATATTGATTCGCTTCTTTTTTTTTTTCATTGAAGTCGAATTAAAAACTAATTAAATTTGTGTAGAAAAATTTTTTTGTTCCTTCATTAATTACTATATTTCTTTTTATCTGCAGACGTAGATTCGATTTGACAGATATGTAAATTTTTTTGTTAGTAAGAGATGCATTAACTGACGTTTTCACGCGGCACTCTTAAACATTTAAATATGCACGTTGACATTATTTGACGATAAAATCCAGACATTATCCATACACCGGCTAAGTTTGAACCGTATTTCCAGGTCAATGCATTTTAAATGGAACTTGGGTTAGATTTCTACCCACACCAATCTCATAAAGTTAATTACCAAGTGTAATGATTAATAGTGCAGCACATAATTATAGGAGAAAAGATACAGAAAACTTGTAGTCAAATTTCATTATCAATTTGATCTTTTACACAATGTAACTGGGTTAAGAATTTACGTGGCAAATGTAAGTTTTGGTATTTCACAATTTTCCGATGTTTTTCAATTTCAAAAAGTGAATCAAACTTTTCAAGTTTAATTAGAGAAGTAATTCACCAAATAACTATAAAGATAGTTTACGTTGCACAATTACAAATTGTTAACGAAATAATGATGCCATTCTATTAACGATTTAAAGTTGATTTTTTGATTGAAAAGAATCTGTACTAGTCCGCAATTACGAATTTCTTAATCCAAACAGATTAACAATCTTGATTGGATGCATACAAATCTATATTGTATGTTCAACAATTTATATTGACCAAATCTATTATTGTTGAATAAGCTAAAATCGAATACATTGCTCGACCATTTGATCAACAATCCATATCATATTAACAATCGGAATACTATCTTTGGCGTTTATTAAAAATCACTCCGACGATTTTGGAGAATGGGAATAACGCGACAGACAGACGTAAAAACAGGGACTCGTTGAACAGCGTTATTATCTTTAAGCAATTAACGAATTCCTTTTCCGACGTGATTTTGCAATTTCATTTTTCCGGCGTGAATGCAATTAAATGACGTAACGAGCGCCGTGCAGTCTCCATGCGTGGAAATGAAATTAATTCCAAAGTACTTACCCCTTTCGTTGAGGTACGCATCAGTGACACCGGGCACAATGGCAGCCCATGAATCCGGTCCACCTCCTCTCCGAGAGAGGCGAAGGGGGGTGGCTGACTTTCCCATGACGTGAATGTAATCAGATCATCTCTTCTCCACCCCCGATGCTCCATTACCGGCCATTCTCTCTTTTTTGACTAAACAGCATCAGGGGGGGAATATATATTCTCCGTTGCCGCCAGTTGAGCTCTTTGCATTTTTTACGCTTTAAGCTGACTGCCCTTTTCATCTTCCGTGTTATATTATTAAATGCACGCGCTTTTCGTCGTTGTGATACTGATTTCTGCCAGACCCTGAAATCAGAATTTCCTTCGCGTTAGATTCATTTTTGAGAAAGAAGGACAAAATTGATGGTAATAATTAAAGTCGAATTAAGGCAGTGATATTCTAACAATTTCCATAATTGTTAGTTAAAATTTATTTAAAACTTCTGTTTTACATTATTCCTAAATTTTGAATATGAATATTTTTTCGCAAGTACTAACTTAATGGATTTACGTTTCGTTTTGATATATATATATATTTTTTTTTATTTTTATTTAAAAATATCTTTGACGGCCGACAAATGACAGATTGCGCTCTCGCATTGATTGGCATACAATGCGACGTCTATCAGAGCGAAGTTAGGAGCTTTTTACTTTTGGACGTTAGTCCATCAATAAAACTACGTCATTTAGCAAGCGCAAGCATTAGGAGGTGAGCAGAGAATTTCCAAGATAAAGGAGTCTACAATGGAGTAACCAATGGTTGGTATTCGGCCAATGTCGAAACGGCGGCCTCGATCACTCGTGATAACAATGCCGTGGGGCTTATAAATCCGAGCATTGTTGCCAACTTGAAAGCCTCTCTCGGTAAAGCGAAGCTTCAAGCTCTCGAAAGCGCGAAGCAAGGGCAGGAGGAAGAGGAATGGACATTTGGCCGGGGGGAGGGGGCGCTGGTGGTGTGTGTAAATGCATTGGGACGAAGAGCACTTTAATGAATACGATTAGGGGCCGTTAACTGTGCAGAAAACTCAACCGAAAAAAGCACAGCTTCATAGACAAACTTGCTCATAGCTTTAATGTGGAAGTTGTGTTATTAAAAATTGGATAGACTTAAAATTACACCTGACTTTTCAACGAATAAGACATTTTTTTATAAAAAGACAATATACTTCTTCGTGAAATTTGCTTTCAAAAAAGAGCAAAAGAAAAGTTTGAATTTTTGAAAGGAATATATTGTTTGATAAAAGAAAAAAAAAAACAATTGCGACAACAAAACTGTCAGGAATTATAAAAATTTCTTTTTCGGTCAAAATTTAAAATAAAATTCTTTTGCCATCAAAATTGACATTCCGGTAAAAACCATGGGAAAAAATCATTCATAATTTTCGCTCTTTTTCACCATATATAGATGAAATTAAAAATCGGTCGAGGAAACGAGAAAAAGTAATCAGCCGGGGAAATGAACAGGGTTAATCACCGGTCGTCAGAAAGTTTAAGTAACACACAAACACTCATTCCACTTTAATGCAATGCATTTGAAAATATGTTAATTTATGTTTAATTGCAATTATTTGAGTTTCAATCTTCATTTTCAATAGCTGATATTCCATCCCAAATGAGTAGCAAGGGAAACCTTTACAAGACTATTTCAACGCCCAATACTTCAATAAACCGCAAATCTCTATTTAAGCTCGACAGCAACGTGGGTATTCCTTTACGTGGAGTGCAGGGACATGTTGGACTTTTTGCAACAACAGCTCGACAAAATTCATCGACTTCTGACAGAAGCAACTTCAACAGGGTAAGTAATATATTTATGACTAAATATTTCATAATTTATTTACCTTGTAATTTTAGCAAGATGATTTTTTATAAAAACATTTTTATCGACGTTTGATTTTAGTTAAAATTATAATAATGTTGATTATGAATATAAAATTGATTTATAAAGATGTTACTTAATAACGTTGTAGACATAATGTTAATAGGTCAATTTTCATTCTAGTTAAGTCACAAAATTGATGACAATAATCTGGCTCAAATACTTTACCGAATATTGCAAAAGTTCGTGTCGTTTTATCAAAATGGACTCTTCATCTGGAGCGTCGCGGTCATATATACAACGATATTTTGTCAAGGTTTCAGAAGGTGATAAAATTTAAACTCCTGGCTAACATTGCAAAAAGAACAATGTAATAACAATAATCTCCTCAAAATTACTCCAGTGCCAAGTTTACAAGATTTTTATTACCACAATTAACATGCAAAAAAAATGGTATAACTATAAATAATTTGCAAATATGTAACGGTAACAAATAAACAAAAAAGCACAATCAAAAAATTTTTCTCATAAAAAACAAAATCATAAGGAAGTTTTTGTATTAGTTTTTGATAAGAAAAAAAAAAAATCTTAATTCCCCCATTAATGTTACAGTCAATCTCATCTTTCATGGAACTACGAAAAAAAAAAAAACGTATTAATTTTGCCAAGATTATTTTGTCCACGTAAAATGCGATTGACCGTCTTTTTCATCCTCCAGATGTTCGGAATGAACTTGTTTAACGTGCTCTCTGATTTCCCTATTTTTTATCTTTGTTCTTTCTCTTTCCTTCCTCTTTTTTTCTTTTACTTTTTTTCTTATTTCCTCCGAAAGAAGTGTATCGCAAGAAAGTTTAGGGAAACCAGAGAACCCGAGGAACAAGCGAGTAACAACAATGACCTAATCCCCCGTAAAATGAGAGTTGTAACGGGATCACGGGCGTGAAATCCTAATAAATGAGCAGTTGCTTGTAGTCATGGTCGATCTCGTGTATCACAATACATTCGACCCCCCCCCTCCTCCCCTCCCCTTGCCTTTGGACCTTTAGTTACATCTTATCGGACCGATGCATCGAAACGTATTGAACAAAAAATACATTTTGAACAGTCTGAGTGTTCGTGTTGCACACGACACCAGAGATAGCGGTTAAACGCGTGCGCCACTTTTACTTTTTCGAGTGACAATTGCACCCCTCTCGCTGTAAACGATATTATGGATCTCCAAAATCGCTTCCCATGAAAATTGTAACTAAGTCATTTGATTGTATCCCGCTGGGTGAAACGTCGAGGTGTCAATGCAGAATGGAGAATGAGAAAAATATGGAGAAGAAGTTTCGAAAGGAAGATTTAATTTCCCTTTGAATGCGGCTGAAGAAACCCAGTAACCGCTTCCCCAGGTCAATAGATAATTCAACCTCCGTTATAAAGCTACCTGTGGATAAAAGAAACAAATTCTGCAAATATCTTTCTTGGCAAAAATGTTTAAAAACATCTCCAGAACTAACAAAATTTGAAACAAAATAATCACCCTTTCCAATAAATTGTCACGTGAATAAGAAATTTTATTTCTTTTTTTTTTTTTTTTGTACAATAGTTAGAAACAATTTCATCCGTCATCCGTATAATATAATCAGCGATTTATCAATGGGAGGCGATTGAAAAGCGGTGCTCGCTATGCATCGTTACTTTGATATCTGTACGAGTGGGTAAAGTATCGGGCGCGTGGAATTGCAGTTAATAAATCTTTTTGTATCCTCCAATGCGCGTTTCTTCCGCCAGCGCGCGTATGTCCGGCGTGGCGATTCAGTGTTCATTCACGATTCGTTTAACCGGACGCACGGGATGAATTCGCGACGTCACGAGTTTCCGAAATCGCTTGCAAATTTATCGCGCGCCGCTGCTGTTACACTTTCGTGACGTCGGAGAATCGCTCGGCCGGAGTGAGATGGACACAAAGATAGACAGAGAGGGAGCCGATGAACGACGGCCGTGCTTAATGCGAATCGTATCCGGCAGACCGGGCGTATTCACGGGACACGTCAATTACAGCGTGCCGTGGTAGATGACGCACGTCCGTCCTGCTTGCACGCGGCTAATGCCTTCATATAACATGTGTGCATGGCATTTTGTTACCATTTTTGCTTGTGTTCCCTTTTTTTTTCGCTGATTGTATCAATGACAATGAACATTTCATCTGATTGTCTATTTTTTTCTCTCTCTTTCTCTCTCTCTCTCTCTCTCTCTCTCGTTGTACATTATCTCGCGTTATGAAACGTTTCAAAATATTTTAAGCTTCGAATAACGTCGCAGTTCTGCTTGAGGACTTTTTAAATGATGGCCATTGCCATTTCATTGTTTCAATTATATTTAATGGTTCAATTATGCGATTACAATGGAGTGATTTTAATGACTGTATTTGTTGAGAGAATCTATTATGTAAAAATTCTCTTCTTGATAATATTTATAAAACGTCTTGGAAAAGGGAATTGACAAAAAAAAAAACAAAAAAACCATGAAATTTCTCTTTCTCATGAAAACTCTTCCTGCATTCGCATTAATTTTGTAATAGTAATAAATAGCGTTTAACTTGTTTTTCATTTTTTCAATGATACGGTGATTAATGACTTTACATCTTTCCATTCCTAATGAATTCTGATCTACATAGAACTACCAGTGAGAGCAATTTACAAATGCCTGTGTCTTACAACAAAATCAACTGTTTAAACTAAAGTAATTAATGAAAAATGCACTAATTCTAGATAATCATTTTCTCCTTTTCCCACGAGAATTACTCTTGTGTAAAAATCAACTTTATAACACTTATACAATTGACATGGTATTTCAATTCAAAAGTCCAATCGATTTGTTAATGTTTAATTGGTACTTTTATGGAAACTTTACTTTTTTTATAAGAAAATAATTCTTCTTAACTTTAAAGAGTGATTTTCGATTCATCATGCCATTTCATTGTCAGAGTATAAATCTTGAGAAATTAGCACAAGATATTATTGACATATAGTGTTCTCAATAAATCACTTCATGACGATAAACCAGCGGATAATGGCTCATTGAAGTTTTCGACATAAAACTCAAGTTTGCAACGGCATAAATGATCATATTGCTGCATTTCGGACAATTGATTACTTGAGTAGTACTTTCCAGACTCAGGTCAGGGCAATATTCTCACTCTAATCTTCGGATAGCTACGCCATGAGCCATTCAGAGGGCGAACTGATGGGTGAAGCTGCCGGAATTGGCCGCAAGCCTAATTCGATGCTGAATTAATTAATTCGAAATATATACCGTGAACCGGAAAGCCAAGTTTAGCTCATTTCACGAATATGTCGATACCGTATTATAGTTGTATATCAAACATTCAAATTTCTTCCATGCAATTTTTCATACAATTATTATCATTCTTCTCAAAGATCCTTAACAGAAATATAACTGGCCCTGCCAAGGTCCTAGAAATGATAAAGTTGACATTTATTAATTGAAGTGTATACAATTTTTAACATCACAATGATTATTTTCTTTGAATTAAATGTTCCGTAATCTGAACGAAGTGATAAAAATTGTCCAAAAAAGATTGAAAAGGAATTGTATAGAAAAAAAAGATTGACTCTGAACTTCCTGTAACAAGTTACAATTATCAGAAACGAAGTGTGCTAACGAATGTTCTCTTATCGTAAAGCGAGTATGATAATAAGCACTTCCTATGCAATGAAGCTTTTGTTGTTGTCAATGTAGAACAAATCCGGTGTATAATAAGCTACCTCATTAACGATTTGATATACCAATAACCCATTTTAAACGATTCACTTCATTCCAAAAAATACAACAAAGTGTAATGAGCTTAACAAACAATCGTGAAAACTTTATTGTTCAAATTTCAAGAACAGCCCCATCTTTTTTTTGTTCTCAATCCAACCCAATATACAGTTATGATTATTGTAAAACACATAATATCAAACGACGTAAGTTTGTCATTTTGGAAACGCACTGACGCAGATGCGGAATACAGAAGATAGATGTATCACGGTGTTACGTAGTGCACGTCCTGTTCCGGTGGTTGTCTCGCAATAACATCGTACGCGACGAGAGTATGAAACGGGGTGCCACTCAGCCCAGCCAGCACGTTAGCTGACTCCATGCAATTATAGACCCCTAATTACGCCCCCCCTCCCTCCCTCCCGAGCACCATCCTCCCTCTGTTCTGCCATAACAGCACTACCTACGAGCAAACCCTCCTCCTCCCCCCTCCCTGCTCCCTGCACCTGGATTAATTAATTCCTACCTCATTAGCACAGCGTAACCAACCTGCTCCAGTCTCCTCATCTATAGGTCAAGCAACCTCCATTCATGCAACAACTCGTGTCTTGTTGCTGCACTAAACTCTGCCTGCAATGTTCGTCGCTATAATTACATATTGCAGAGTATATTGTTACTTTGATGAACATTTCAGGATGTTTATCGATGCGTTTGCGCAACGTGCGACTATTATTGGTGTCACTTCCAGTCGTTAAAGCTTTGTTAACTTATACTGTGCTTCACTTTTCTGGTTATAGCCTCTCATGATACGCCAACGGATTCTACACTTGGAAAAATAAGATATTGCATGAATGATTGAATTATTATTATTTTTTTTTTTTTTAATGGCAGCGTAATTTGCCAAAATCGTTACGATTATTCTATAACTTCAAGAACTTTTGTGGGAAAAAATGAGGATTCAGATGATCAACCTTTTACTCAGTGAAATTAATGAAAAATAATAATAATAATAAAAGACAAAGAATTTTAATCCTTTCAGAAGACGCCCACAACGTAACTCTAAGGTAAATGATGGAGGAGAAATATTCGACTTGGTAATAAAGACGCATTACATAGAAAATTTTCCATTAGCATGAGTGTACAAAGAAAAACTATCTTAGAACACACGCTTTATACCTAAAGCCTGGCGCAGAAAAATAGCTGCGGCTGAAATAAATGGACGAAAATTGATTACGCACGTGTCACGTGTATATGAGCTTGCGAGATGAAAAACGAGAAAAGCTAATTTCCTATGTTGTTTATATGTATACACCTTCATTTAACAGTCTTTGCTGACTTGCACGTAATACAAACAAATGTTCGTCCGAACTCAATTTAATCAGGAATAATCCTTTTCGGTTGATGGTTTCATGACCGGAGTATAATGGCGAGAGCCAAATATATATCTCATATTTATTAATTAGAAAAGACGTAATGTCCCGTAATAGATCGGTCCATCGTGACGTTCTGATTGTGGAAATGTAATGGAAGTAAATGTCGCTGAAAAATATTAAAAAAAATAAATGTCGCTCTACACAAAATTTTTGGAATAAGCTTGAAATCGAACGACAATGGCATATTTTTTTTTATTTTTTTATTTTATATGAAATTCATGATCGGTGATTTGAATTGAAAAACGTCAATAACGTTTCACGTTACATTGTATTCGTCGAGACAATGGCGAAATAAATATGCATCGATACAAAAGAATGGTCAAATATTATAAAAGTGAAAATCGTAGAAACTCGGCGTAACCGAGTTTTCAGTCGTAATTCCATTAGCATTCAATCGAATATTGAACAAAATTGACTCGGATTGAGTTAACGAAATCTTCGCTGAAACTGAGCACAATCACTGCACACGGCATGACGCGCCGTTGAAATCGGGCGTGCCACGGTTACCCCTGCGGCTAAACGAATTATTTTTATGGAGGGATGAGTCAACTGCAACTGATACGCTCTGAGTTTCGTATAAATGCGCATGCACGCTGGGAACGTCGCTCCCAATGTTCCTCAGTGCTGTTTAAGTGTCAAAGATTTTAAGCGCAAAGGGGGTCACTCCTGGACAATACACAAAATGTCACATGCATGCATCAAAATGAGCTATTATACCTAAAAGTATTTTTAAACGAAACAAGCAAACGTTTCAAGCACCACTCAGGAAGTGGGATAAACTTTTTGTCATATTCTCCTAACAGAAAAATGCACGCAGAGAAAAAAAAATGGATTATGAAATGACACGTTTGACGCAGAATTAAAAACTTTGATCGATTATCTTTAACAAACAATCTATAATTTTTATCTTCGTTTGTACATTTCCAAAAATTAAGTCTCAAGATTGTTTGATATAGATACCTATTTCTGTGTAGTTATAGAGACATGAAATGTCTCCTTATTGAAACTCTTTGCTGACAATACGAAATAAAAAAAAAAAAAAAAAAAGAAAAAAAAAGAGAGTCTGAATAGCGTTTGTATTCAGATATACAGTAGGATCTCATTGTGTGGGAGCTTTGTTCGAATTGGTCAGTGCCGATCAGTATATACCGTCAGAAACGAAGTCTCCTATTTTTTTGGATTATTCGCGAACAGGACAAAATGGAAGGACTGACGAACGTACCGTTAAGGAACACGGGAAAGCACTTTTCGACTGCCGACTCCGGTGCCCCCTTTCATTCCGCACAAATCTCTCTCTTCGCCCGGAGACCCTTTAGATAGCAGCTTCTTCCTTGTATACGAGAACTCGCTAGATCGCTTCGAAGATAATACATTAATTTTGTATTGTCGTCAACTATTCACCGGAAGACCGATCGGTTTTGACTTCGCCGAGAAGAAAACCACCAAATTTATTATGCCCATTCCATTATTTCCAGAAACGGACTAAACTTTCGCATTTTCTTTCCACTCTCATCTACGCTTTCTCAACTATTCATTAGATTTAATTTCATGAAATGTCATCTTGATGCTTTGCATTTCCAAATAAAACAAACGAACGAATTAAAAATAAAAAAGAAAATCATGAAAAAAAATTTGCAATAAATTTAACGAACGGCGTTAAGAAAAGCGAACGTTTGCATTGGTATATCTATTTCGCGGATAATGCGCAAAATATGCTCAAAGTCATTATTCCAACCAAAAGCGAATTAACGAGCGGCTGAAAAATACCCAAGAAGTTTTTCGCTAAATTAATTATAGCGCAATTACGTTGACTTTTACTCAGAGGCTAGGACTGGCCGACAGAGTGGCTCCGTTCGCGTCCGCTAAGAGGGTTTGCTTGTATCCCTTGAGATGCGCATGCGTCATCCGATTAAAATTACTAATTAGGTAATTAACTTTAGAGCGCTTCTCACCGGGCTAAGCAAGTTGACCGCCGGATTATGATGCATCGCTCTTAAGTCGCAACTCTTGAGTCACGCAAAAACAAAAAAAAAAAATAACAGAACCCTGCAAAACTGTCCCACAACTTTATATGATAACAAATACATGGGAAGGACAAATATCCTCCGAAGATCAATCTTGCAGATCTTATCTTAATGCAGGTAACTATGATTTATGATAACGAATTTTCTGTTTAATCTTTTAATAAATGTCTTGCAGATGTAATATAATTTACGATAATTGAATGGTGAATTCGAGTTGAGTTTTTGTTAGTCAATTATTTTCAGAACAAAATTACGATTGTTGAAGGATATTTAAAAATCTTTAAAATTGTAAAAATATAAAGGTGATCCAAGTTGAATGTTTACTTGACGAGAAGTTTTGTCATTAGACAAAATTCTAATATCTGCTACAGGTCGGGTTAAGTCGGCCTTTATAGTTATGAGTAATGCATGTTAAGGATTAGCTAACTAATTAACGTTTGCATTGTAGATACGCTCGAATATTCGGTTAGAATTCTGATTACAGCTCGTGTCGAGGAGCAAGCATTCGTCCTATCGAAAGCACATTATTATCATCCTCCTTCTCATCGTCAACTTATTAAAACGTATTAAATTCAATGTTCATTGCTTTTAATATAAAAAGATTTATAAGAGTTAAACTTCAATTGTAGCATGGAATTGTTCTGTTTAATGCCCACATGCAATTGAGCTGATTGAATAATTCCCAATTATTGTACGTGTATATACAGACACGTTTTAATTTTGACACTTGGTATCAAATGTGGGATGCCATTTATGTAACATGATTTAAAGGATTATTCGTTTTGTGCTAGTTAGAAACCCGCATTGAACGCTCGACCAACTAATAGAACACGTGATATGTGGGCTCAAAGAAATTCTAATTGAGAGTAGGCAGCTTTCGGTTCTACGTAAATTACATACGGGCACTCGGTCCTCGTTATTTGTATTGCCACTTGCTCTATGCATGGACGGCCACTTAGTTAACCCGCTCGCATTGTATTATTTTATGACGCTCGCTATTCAATATGTATTGGCATTCTGGATTTGCTCTGAGGGACTGATTTAAGTGGAGTGGAAGAATACATTTCGACGTGATCAAATTAATTGTTGACTTTGCCGTGCGTTATCAATTTCAGAAAAAAAAAAAAAAAAAACTCACAAAAGAATCTGCGAAAATTTTGCAAATTTCAAATCGTCAATTTTTATTTGCCATTTAAATAGCAAACGCTTCTCTCGCCATTGAAAGACCGTGGAATAAGTCTCTTATTTCGTCGAAATAAATAATCTGGAGGCAAACCGATGGTGTACCTCCTGTAACTTAATACGCTTAGTAATTGTGAAAATTGTATTTCGACTGGTACGGAAATATGCTTTGTGAAAACATTAATAGAGAAGTAGAGGCCCCTATCGTTCGATAAAAACGACGGACGGCTCTGCGAGCGAACGAATTCGTATGCCGAGGTCTGAAATAATTGGATATTATGCAAACAGCAAGTATGTACCTAGAGGCCAACAGATGCGCGTCCTCTTGCTCGCATGTGCCGGGGTTCTTTCTTCTTCGTATGATGCGAGCGAGTTCACCGAAGGCAGACAGTTCTGACGGTTTCGCGCATGCTATGGACACACGCACATACACAGATACTGCCACACTGAGAACGTAACTCCCACTGTGCGAGCCGTGTCATTTAACGCATCGGCTTAGCGCAGAGAAAACAGGGTGGAATTTGGTTCTGATGTTTGATTTCAATTAATAATATAAAAGCGAACGCTTTACAAGGACTGCCTAACGTTTGGCGAGTCTGTTTAGTTTTCGTGCAACCGTTATTTGCATACGTTAAACTAGAAATGCAAATGAAGGTCTTAATCGTTGCATTTACGTACACGGTAAACGCGACGTTCATCTGCCATCGAATATTGTTCAACTGTACCAAACGTCAAATGCTGGGTTCAACTTCATGGTCAATTTTTGTTTGCCTGTTTGGTACTTTAGTCTATTAAAAATTTATCTGCGTCAAATTGGCACTAAGAAAGGTC
Source organism: Probaryconus sp. ZL-2020 (assembly GCA_022817065.1). Taxonomy (NCBI): domain Eukaryota; kingdom Metazoa; phylum Arthropoda; class Insecta; order Hymenoptera; family Scelionidae; genus Probaryconus; species Probaryconus sp. ZL-2020. Next base: position 25,212 of record JABFQA010000159.1, read on the forward strand.
TTTTGTTTAATCGACTAAACAAGATTGGTTGTTGTCTGAAAAGGATCTGGATTTTGGCTATGGTCTGGCAAAAATCTGAAATTTCTCTGAATAATTTCTATATCTTCTTTTTTTTTTTTTGAACTTGGACATTATTTTTGTTACGAAATTCTCTTAAAACAGACAGATGCAAATATTTAAAATACTCTATTTTGTTTGTAAAAGAATATTCAGAGAGCGTTTGGAATTTTTTATCGTGCTTTTTGATATTTTGCTTTTATATGTGTACAACCACTTTTCAAAATTTACCGAAGTATTT
>JABFQA010000160.1:0-25378 GCA_022817065.1 Probaryconus sp. ZL-2020
TCCTTTTTCTGAAAATTAATTAAAAAAGGCCGTCAATTTGGTTAAATGAAACATGTAGTCAAACGACAGAATATCTAGTGACTATTGGCACGTTTGGTTCATCTGCATCCGCCAACTTGCAAGCTGCAAGCGAATGGCACGCTTGACACCTGTCGACGGCGTTACAATTCCAATATGTCGACTGTCTGACACTCGGTACTCACCTTTTGCCTGCCATGTTGTCATCGCGGTCGTCTTTTTTATTCTTGCGATGGGCGCAACGTTCGCGTTAACTTTCGTTCATTGCTTTGACTCGGATTAACGTGACAATGTCTCCGGCATTTGCGCAACACCACCCCTTTCGCCACTCGTTATTTATACTAGAGGTGACGAATGGCAATGACCGATCAAACGACACTCTGCATCAATTGCGAGGGACTCTACTGCAAAATCCATACGAAGGATTGAAAATGAAGAAACCGTTAAGTGAATTCAGACTGACACTGTTGGAAGATTCTGATCAAATTAGCGAAAGAACCGGTTGATTTGGGGATTGAAAAGATGGTTTCATTAGAAGAAAATAGTTGTTCCCTGGTTTATGTTGATGGCGATAAGAATAACGTTTCATCAGAGATTTGAGAGCGTCGCGACCCGCCTTAAGGAGACCTACCAGCAGACACTGCGCCGAATACGAGGAACGAAGAGCCGGTCGCACCCCGTAGTGGCGCTTGCAACGTTATGCGAATGCGCGCTCGAGCAAATCCAATACGCATGCCAGGGTTGTAGAACGACGTCGAATCACTCGGAAGAATATTTGCAAAGTTCCATGCAAAATGTAGTTCGCAATATTTGATATCTCGCGGCGAGACAACTATCGTAATTCGATGGATTTCCCCTTTAATTATATGAAAACCTGTGGAGCCGAAGGGAAGGGTAGTCACTTCACCAAGAATCCATACATTCTTCACGGTCGTGTAATGAGATTCTATGGGGATTTAAAGGATATGAGATTTATGGGGTTTCATTATGTGGTAGCAAGGGAGACGGTCAGACTTTATTCAAACTTTTACAAAGTTTTTGTCCAAATTATTAATGGTGAAAAATGTAGCTTTCATTTACTTTGATAAGGGAATGAAGAAGAAGTTTCCAAACAATTGTTGTATTTTGTTAAAATGAATATCATAGTTATTTTTCATACAAACATCAAATGTCAGCAGTCGTTATTTTTGTATTTTTCTGATTATAATTTGATGTCAGTTTCGTCGACATTCCTTAAGGGGATTATTAATTAAGTCATCTTAGATGGGTGAACCTTGTTAAGGGGATGAGATCGATACTTGTAAAAGATTTTGGAACAAGTAGTTCGAAGAAAAACCACAGGTTTAATTGGATAACGTCAGATCCAACATATTTATCTCAGTGAATCGTTAGTGAAGTATAGAAAAGTTGAAACTTTTTTTTTCCACCAATTTCATTTGTTCGCGTAATCACAGCCGATCGCGACGAATTACAATCAAAATAGAAACACGACCAGAAATAATGACAGACGAAATTTGTTTTCCCCGCGTACTTCTGTGACGTTATTAATCACGCGCCGGGAGAAATACTAGCCAAACACATACATACTCATTAAATATCCCCGCGTATCAAATAAACGCGACGCGAGGCGTCACCGTGGTAATAGATGCGAGAGAGAAAAGGTGGAAAAGGAAGAATTGTGGGATCATTAATGCAGGACGCTGAATGCACACGTGGGCAGGAGTCTCGTAAAGTCGGGCTTTACGGTGGTCCGGATGACGCCTGGCGAATTTACGTTAACTCCTGAAGCCCGCTCAATTTACATTTCGTTCATGCACAGCTTCAATGTATTATACAGGCAGGGGGCTATGAACGCAGCACGCCAGGATTTACTGCGCGGCGTGTTCCTGAGGGGAATGGAAAGAAACATGCGAAACGAAATTCGCCATCTATTTTTCAATACGTCCCCGGTTTCACTTCGGACTCGGGAGCTTAAGAACATAATAAATATGTAAGCTCGTCAATCGTCCGGAGAAATGTAAATCTTGAAACTAGTTAATGTAAAAATTAATACCATCTGCTCGCGACGCATTATGGTTAAATGTTGAGAGAAATCGTTAAAAGTCAATTTTTTAAATCCATTCTCTAAAGTAGAGAATTGATGAGGATATTTCTTGTTTTTCTTGTTATCGGTTCATTTAAGATACTAATAATCGCTTTTACAATTCTTTAACAAAGAATTGATATTTTTTGTTTACGAGAATCACGTAGATCACATATATTTATAGACAAATATGTTCGTGTAACTTTCTTCGAGATATAAATCAAAAACATATCAAACAATGAAAAGTGCTTTTTGATCAGTTTTATATGATGCGCGATAAATTATCACCAGAGTACAATGTTGGGAATGAAGTAATATTGTAAGTAATATTTGTTGATAAGTGAGTTTGTTCGTATGAGTGCCAAAGAGGTAATAAATATCCGAGATTGATTTAATAAGTACGTGATTTATAAGCAGTTGCCAAACCCTATTTGACTCGATGGAACTCTGCCAAAGTTTGTCAAAGTCTACTGAACTGCTGAAATACATCAAACTGTGGTAAACTCTCGAAAAATTCTGTTGTTCGAAAATCTTCTATTTACAGTTATACCTGAAATTCTGGTGATGTTAAATTTCGAAGGAATTCGTCGTTACAATGCTATGAAAATGTTACGCCACGATAAATTTCACTGTGTTGTTAGTTAAAAATGACAATATTAGTGGGACCACAAACTTTATACTTAGTTCTGAATATTCTATTTCATGGCATCACTAAGTTATGAATCGGATATCATTGCGTGTTTATGGTGACTTATTGAATGAAGTATTCCGAGAAAGATGACGTGTAGACATTGTCACAATAAATTTCTCGCGTCTATTTTCTACTGAATTAATATACTTAGAGCAAACTGTCCTTTATGTTATCACGTTTATAAAAATACTTATCATTTTTTGTTTAATTATTATAAAATAATAATTTTATTATTATTATTATCATTATTATTGCGCTTTCGAAGATGCTTATCTTTTTAAAAACCTGAAAGGGAATGATATTTGACATACCTACGATCAGTACGGTCGTACGAGGAGAGAAACGAGGCTGCACCGAATGTCCACTCTGTATCACCTGTCAATTCGGAAAATGTGTTTAGTTGTGCGCACCAGCGTACGTACTTTTGCACGCACTTCTTCTTGCATTAAGTTGAAGCACATGGCGATTAATGCCATACCTGAAAAATTTTCAAGAAAAAACATAATAAGAGCATCAAAAAACATGAGTCGCGTTTTCTGCTGTACATTCGACTTACCCAACATCAAGTACATCGAGCAGAAAATGAACGACAGCTCAAAGCCTTGCCCAGAGTAGATTTTATCTCCGGGTACAATGTCCCCAAAACCTATAGTAGATAGTGAGATGAAGCAAAAATAAGAGCCATCGAGAAAATCCCAATCTTCCCATTTCGCAAATAACAATGCACCGCCGCAGACGTACCTGGTAAAAAGGGAATTAATTTTTATTTATCAAAAAAATATACCATTTCATGCAATACTTTTAATAAACGTTATTATTATTATTATTATTATTATTATTATTATTATTATTTTTATAGAAGAAATATTTTCATAATGGACGAAGAATAGAAAATAGAAAATCAACATTAAACGTTTAAAGTAACTGAAAATAGATATTGCAGGTGAAAATGAGCTTTGGACATTTTCGCTAAAGCAGACTCCTAAAGGGTCTTAAAATAAGCATGTTCGTGTATAAGCTTGTTTTGTTCTAGGCGAGGATTTTTGCGATCATCCGGGATTTACTTACCCGACCATGATAGCGAGGCAAAGGGTGAGCGGCACGGTAACATGCTGAGGATCGTAATTATTCTCAATATCGTCATCCTCGTCCTCGTCTTCTTCGCCGTCCTCCTCTTCTTCGTCGCCGTCTTCGATTTTAAATGATCCCTCCCCATTCTGCACGGAGTAACCTTCTTCATTGAAAGACAAAGAATACGCTTCTCTGCCGTTAAAATTTATCATCTGCGCATTTCAAACAAATTATTTTCTGCAAATAATCGCATACCTTTTTACAATAAATACATTTCACCGACCTGCCATTGATTTCTTCTGGCATTGACATCGCGCGGAGGAGTTATTGTGCGTGGCCTTTTTCTGCATCTAATGACAAAGATTTATTCACTTTCATTTAATTAAAGTTTATCCCATCTCGAATATATTTGCAATTTAAATAGGCATTTTAGGTGTTTCACTGGTGCATTGGAGTCAACTGTACATAAAATATTTCGAGGAATCAACTATTGTTTAGTGATTAAAAAAAATTGTTGTTGAACATGTACATAAGCGATGTTCTCTGCCAAACGTCCTAATTCGTAACAGTTTTTTTGCAATAGCATTATTATCATTGTTAACAGTACAATTTAGATTTTTAAATCATGCTTTTACCTTCTGATAAGTTAAATTTTTGAAATAATCTTATCTTTTTAATGCATAATTGTTTTTAATTCCATTCCTAAACGAAAAAAAGATCTATAACTGAAAATAGTATTGAAGGCATCAGATTACAAAAGACTTTTTATTTCTTTTTAATGATATCGAAGTCACTTTTAAACGATGCTTTTCGAACGATTTTACAGGAGCATAAAATTTGCTCTTGAGGAGAAACGTCTTTGACGAGTTTGTGATGTTTCATATTGTTTTTTGTTTTATTGAAAATTGAAAAGTGCGCAGGAATATTTATACCTGCAAAGGCAGCAACGGGCGTATGTCCACTTAAAGCTGTGCGCAAGAATATCGCCAATCATACTGAGATAAAGGAGAAACAAGGGCATCCCCACAATGGCATAAACGATCGTTGCCACTTTGCCCCACTTTGTTTTAGGACAAGTGTTCCCGTAACCTGGAACATGGAGAACGCGACAACTAGCTACAAAACAGAACCACGCAAATGCATGCACATCTACCTCTACATACACACGTGTGAATTTGCATCTTTTATCATTAATGCTTCCTAAGTTTTAGATCTTCTTGCATACTTTACAACATTGACCGACGTGGACAAAAAAATTACTTACTTTTTTGAAAAAAAAAAAAATAATAAAAGTTGCATTACACGAATCAATATTTATAACGAATAAAGGAATTTTAACAAATTTATAAAACTTCAGAATTTATATTGAACTGAGTCGAGGTCGATTTTTTTCATGCATTGTATAAGCGCATTAAAATTCAGTAGTAAAAATACACAGATTCTGCATATCTCTGATACGGTGTAAATTTCAAGAGGTAAAATCGACATTGGTAATTATACCAATATACAATTGAAAGCTAAAAATCGATATTATTTAATGTAAAAAAAAAAATGATTCCATTTTCTGCCATGAATAATGAAGTAATCTGTCATGAATAATGAAGAATGGATATTGGAATATCAGAGTCATTGTTTATAAACAATTGTTAATAACTTTTGTCTGGGCGACATGCAAACACTGAAACTTGGCAAAAATTATATATTCAACGTATTAAATAAATATACCAAAATTCAGCGTTTGCATGTTTCTGGTTCCTTAGAAATCAACAATTATTTATAAACAATTGTTAATAAGTGAGTGAATATAATTGATATAAATGAACAAATGTGAATAAAATTGTTTTAAGTTTTTAGACAAGAGAATTGATCGGATTATGATTTGGATACAACGAATGGAATACGTGTTTGGTCCCACACCATTTCTGTACGTTACATCCAAACATAATCAGATTAATTCGTACTATGCGACGTATTCGGGAGTGTTTGTAATATTTTTCGCACAACGTATTATTTAAAAGATTTTAAGGGTATGTTCTGTATGGGAATATATAATGTAATTATGTACTATTTATTTATTTATTTATATTATATATTTTCTGACAAAATATTACAGTAATTTTTAATATTATTTACAGCTTTTTATGCCATCATATTATTTGTTTTAATGCAAAATAAGATATAGTTTTTTATGCCGGAAAAACAGACTGGTCTGATAGAAATAGTAGTAGATTGTACTATTTTTTTTCTGTCCGTGTATGCAAGCGAGAGTTCCGTAAAATAGGTATGCGGTTTTTTTAAAATTAAATTTCGTTTTCGTAGGTACGAACCGATGGTAGTGACGACTGTGAGAGAATATAGGAATGCCCCGGCGAAGCTCCACTGCTTGCTCTCGGTCGTAGAGTTCGCACCATCGTATCCATTTTTAATAGCTTGCGTTATTTCCTGCTGGTAATTTTCAAGCTCGGCGTCAACTTTAGCCTTCCACGTTTTCTCGCAGAACACATTTTCCTGCAATCAAAGTTTTATATTCCTCTTCATTGATTTAAATTTACGTAGCATTTTTTTACCGTTAAGAAAACGGACGTATTTCAATAAAAAAAAAAAATATATATTTTTTTATGATAATGATGTGCATAAGAAAAATGAATTTCAGACGTTGAATTTCAGTTGTATTGAGTTTGTGGTATAACGTGATATACATTTTTATAACGAACATTAATTAACATGTAAACTATCACAGACGATTGTGACATTTTGAGGCCAAGCTGTGTTAAATTTCCTTCTGAATCGATCTATCACAAACGCGCCTTGACTAATACCTGTTGCAATTAGTATCCTAATTAGAGAGTATTCTGTTTTAATAAAAGTCAATGTTTGTCTTAAGCAATATAATTACTCGAATAATAAGCAATTTCCGTTACACCATTTTTATATGCACATTATATTTTTTTTTTTATATCATTAAAGAATACAGGCTTAAATTATAATTGTTCGATTGATCGTAGTAGATATTTTAATTTCAACCATACTCCACTGAGAAAGTTGATTTTAATCACGACTAACCTTAGCAGCGAGCTTCCAAAGTTTCAGTGCAGTGTCATCTCTCAAAATCGAAACTTCACTCGTGATATTTATAGTGAGCTTTCCTTCAATTACCGTGAATACAAATGCGCCGCCGATGGTGTAACCGACGACCAGACAAACAATGCCCACGTTGCTAAACAAAAAAGCCACCACATTCCTAGTCCAATCGGCGATCCGGTCGCTCAGTTTCAGCTGTTTCTTGCGTTTTTTAAAGCTCCTCCCGCGACGGCTCTCCCGGTGCCATTCTTTCCCTGGAATGTCACTTTCCATCTCTCAACTTTCCAAAGACACTCTCATCTTTATCTCAAGAGCCGAAGCTCCATCGCGAGCATTTCCAATGCAATGGGAAAATACTCGAGCTCACCACGAGGGAAACGTCCTGCTATTGAAATTGCCCCGGAGTGATTGTCTTTCGAGTTATTTTCAGAGACGCCGAAGAGTAGTTCGATTGAAGCTAAGCAGACACGCAACCGGTCGTTTACGTTAAAACGTCCAATTGTAAATAGAGGCTCTTAAGCTATTTGGAATTCTCATGATTTACGGACCCCGTTGGGCCTGCTTTTATTTTATTATGATCGAACGCGGATATTTCTACTCCCGATTATTGTGCGTTATATCGATTCCAGACTGTCGACGCTAACGTAAAGAAATGGATATGTTGATAAGGAATGGTTCTGTAGAAATAAAGTGCGATAACGTTGCGAGGAAAAATGTGAAGGAACCTTTCGCACGCTGCGGTCTAGTCGGAAAAGAGACGAGGCGCGACTTTTCCGTCTACTGGCTTCAAGACTCGCGCTTGGCACACTAATCGAAAATAGCACCCGACTAAAAATAACCAAGTTCGACTTAGACCCGGTCGTCGGATGAACCAACCACTAGTTTGACGTATTTTTCTTTCCGTGATAGGGAGAATTTCGAATGGGATGAAAATAGATCGATCGGGTGGTTGCTTTTGAGATCGCTTTTAAATCATCCCGGGAAATGTTTCCTTACGTCCTTTCTCAGGTGTAAAGTCGCTGTGACTTTTAATAGAACTATTCGATTCCATTTTATCCGGATTAATTAGTTTTCACAGGCTACGAGAAATAGAAATACAAGTGAATAGGAAACAAGAGACAATTGTCCCATTTTCAATTATATACTCTGTAATAATACTTATATATGCTTATTTTAGAAATCAAGATACAATCCTAATAAAATAGTTGACTCTTATATTTCACCTTACGAAAAAATCTATATCATGATATTTATGTGTCGATACAATTCTGTCATATTCTTTTTTTTTTTTTTCCATTTCCAATCTCTTTCTATCAATCACGTTTTCAATTTCATATCTCTGTTCGATTTATTGCTTAAGTTTAATTATAACGATGCCATGATGGAACGTCTAAGAAAGATGTGCAATGTAATATCTAAATTATTCGGAGATTGACAGTAATATGTATGGATTTGTACAGACCCGCAAAAATTGGCATGTATCCATAGAGAAAATTGCATACATGAGTCCATTTTTTATCAGCTCGAACAATTTCTGCAAACGAAGATCAGTTTTCTTTTTCCAGGCATGTTGCCCAGAGCGCGATTGTTTCTTTTTCATCATGTAGAAAAAGTGATATCATTATATGACACGTTATGGGAAAAATATTATTATGGAGAACCTAAAACTAACGAAAAAAGAAAAAAAAAATTATAAATCAAATTTTATTAACAAATTGTAAATTACTTTAACTAATTATATTCAATATTCATGTTCGTTTTAAGCGACTTTTGTCTTTGCAAGCTGGTAACTTTTTGAGTGAGTCATCAAGCCCGGATAGAATTCAGCTAAAACAAGAAAACCCTCCAAGAATAACATAATCAACAGCTTGATCGCAAAAAGGAAAGAGTTTTGCAAAAGTGTTGAGAAGTGATAATTTAAAGGAAATAATAAAAGAGAAAAGGGTTGTTTTTCATCAATAGAGCCAATGAATAAGGCGTGTAAATAAGCAAAGAGACGAAGCACGATCGCTATGATCAGGGGCTTGAACCGACATTGGTTGATCGGTTTGGCACGATTCCAAAGTCCACTCCGGCTCTCGTGTCAGCAAAAATGCGCACTCGTAAAGTCATTGTAATTCAAAGCCGGCGGCAAAAACACGCGTGGACTTTCGTCAAGACGCAACGTCAGACATAAATCTCGATTCTGGTAGGTACAAGCAATGAAAAAACATGGTTATGTGCGAACGGATGGATTTTATTTCTCGAAGTTAGAACTAGTCAGCCGAGCTGGTGGCTCATCACGTTCTCGTCCTCGACGTAATCGAAATCGTCCTCAATGTCTTCGATGTCGTCCTCATCCAGATCATCTTTAATTATTCCCAACCGTCTCGCGACGCTTTTTACGTTGTTGATGAATTCTTCTTGTACCAAGTTGAAGCTCATCGCTAGCAGCGCTATACCGAAGAGCAAATACAATGAGCAGAGTGCGATGCTTCGCTCAGCATTTAATCTGTGCGCCGGTACGAAGTCTCCGAAACCTATTTCAATATTATTGACATATTGTTTGATTTCTTATTTTTATGAACTTTCTGATTTCTTTTTTTTTTTTTTTTTTTTCGTGTTAACACGAAATAATCTCTATTAAACATTGATTCTGATACATAAACGCTGATAGTTCTTCGGATTATTATTTCGTAGTAATGTGATATATATTTGAGACGACTTACCAATAGTTGTCAGTGTAATGAAGCAAAAGTAAGCAGAGTCGAGGAACAACCAATTTTCCCATTCGCTGAAAAGATAAGCTCCGCCTAATATGTAGCTTACGACGAGGAAAACGCACAACCAAATTGGAACTGGTTTAATCGTTGATCTTCTGTCCTGATCGTCTGTGTTAGAATAATAATCATAATCTGTTTCAAAGCCATCTGAATATACTTGTCGATGTACAGCAAATCCCATTGGAGACATTATTCGCGGAGAAGGAGCTTCTCGTCTGTATGGTCGAGCTATATTTTTTCCAAATAAAATTATATCGATCAATACAGATATTTTTTATTTTATACTATCATTCCAAAAGAATTGTGTAAGATAATAATAATCGATGCATACGTATGACAATGTTTCCTCTCATTCTTTTTGATCTGGTAGACATTGGTCTTCTACTTTGTTCATTTTCTAAAAATACTGAAGTAGCCCTCGTTGGTGGACCAGCTGATCTGGATCTGCTTGGTACATTTGCCTCGACTGATATGCATCGCCTTGGTAAAGTTCTGGATGTCAATGTTGAAGGTTCATCAATAACCGAAGCATCTAAAGGACCTTTGATAGTCGGTGCTTTGGAAAGATTTTCTAAAAGATCAAAAGATATTTTTGTAATTATTTATATAACTTGGCACATTTAGATCTATATAATATTATGTAAGAAATATTTCCAAATATTTTCTGAATGTACCTGATTCACAAAGCATGGAATGCCATTTCGGAGGATCTTGTGCCTCCTCAAAATCATCTAAAGCGTATTTATTAATTAAAACTGGAGATCGTTCGGCATCGTTGTTTCCAACAAAAATCTTTCTATCCAGTGATTGTGTTGTGAGTCTTGATGTACCTTTATAATAAATTTCATATAATTTTATACAAAGTAACATTTTCAATTTATGTTAATGCTAATAATAATAATAATAATTATAATAATAATAATAAATTATAATTCTGTAAATCACCTCCAGAAATTTTTGGATAAGAAGGTGTTGGCAAATCGGAATATCTCGTCATAGTAGATTGCCTTGGAGTAGTCGTTGGATATAAATATGACCCTGGCTGACGATCATCATTTCTACACACAGAAAACAATTTATATTTAAGATAATAATTAAAGATTTAATTTCTCTTTCGTTATAGAGAAAATAGAAAATCTATCCAAATTAAGCAATGACTTTATCGTACGTATATAATAAATCATAATTTTGTCTTTCCATGTAATGATCATTGTCTTTAGTTGAAGTAACATTGTTCGAACTCAAAACGCCGCATTAAAAGAATTAAAAAAGTATAAAGCGGATCTCAGACCTGCAATCAGTGTCTGAATAGAACGACCTAGTCATGCCATCAGATTGGCCCAGCGTCGCTGAGTCCGCAGATCTCTGGCTCATACGAATTGAACGGCGGAAGGAAGTTCCCCGACTGGATCCAAATCTCCTGCAAAACGGATATTAAACATATCTCAATCAATGTAATTGCTTCATTGCAATTATTTTCGGAAATGAGATCAAGTTGCTTAACTTCACTTAATGTTATCGTTTCGTTTTCATTTAAAATATTCTCAACACTTACTTTATTGCATAAAATTATTACGAAGAAAAACGAATATTACCCTGGTTGACGAACAGAGTAGGCTCGGCCCAAAGCATTTCTCGGTCTTCGCTTTTTAGGAGGCCTTGTACATATGTAACAACACACTTTCCAGTATAAAAATCTAAAATGGAAAATATACAAATTGAGAATTTTAAATATTCAGTCGTAATAGAAATTATACTTTATTTTAGAGTACAATTAAAACTGTTACCTAAAACTAGAAGCCATAACATCTCCAATATTCGATAAACAGAGTAACATTAAAGGAATTCCCAAAATTGCGTAGAATATCGTTACTACTTTGCCATTTCGTGTTTTCGGTGCGATATGACCATATCCTAATTTAAAAGAATAAAAATGTATTATTAGATAACTTATAAATAATTTTTTATTATATTAAGAAGCTTGTAACGCAAATGTTTAGATAAGAAGGAAAAAGAGAAGAGAGAAATATATAATTTCTCTAGTCTACAATTTATTTTTCGTGGAGGATAAAATTTACAATTTATTATCATTTGTGGAGGATGACATTTTGATTGAAAAGATGATTTGATAATGCTGCAAAGAAGAAATCACGATAATGTCAGTATCATGCGGCCAACAAAAGGTGCGTGTTGCTTCTGACGCGTGACCGACTTTGCGTTCAATTTGAACAATTTGGATATCCGTTTCCCTTTCTTTAGTAATCTTGCTTTTGTCGCGATTCAATTTATTTGCTTCCCTGTTCATATATAACCGACTATTATACAAATCTCTGTCAAAATATAGGAATAGTATTCCATCATATTTATTAAAATTATAATCTGTTTTATTTTCATCCTATTTTTTTTCTCGATCATCGCATTAAGAACTACACAAATCAAAGAATTATAAAATAATCAAAAGTACTGTTTTTATCATTTAATTCATCAATAGAAAAGTGCATGCAAAATTTCCAAGCCGTTCATTTGAGATGTGATGTAATTTAGCATTTGCAAAAGTGTCCTCGGTACATCGACGTCGAAAGTTTGTTGACTTTGTCTTTAAAAGTCTTGCGTGCACGCGAAAATAGGGTCAATGTCATTTTGTCAGTCATTTCTACGTCACATAACTTCAGAGCCGGGGATTTCCCAGATTGCTCCAGACGCTAATGCAGATCAGTCTGGCAACGATACAATCTCCGCAGATTCCTATCGACAGAATCTGAGGAGGGAATGTCCCCCTGAAGTATAAAACCAGCGAGGGCTTTCGCTTTCGTTTAGTTAAACATTTCCATACTTATTAAAAGTACACTTTGAAAAACGTAATCAACTTTACACCCTTTTTCTTTTTCGCACATTCATGAAACGGCAAAGAATTTTATTTTTTCCCTAAAAATTAAAAATCATTAATTAAATTTTATTTCGCGGAATGAATAAATAACATCAATTAAGAAAAAAAAAATTAATTAATTCGCCAAATCGAGTGTTTCAATTTGTAATTAATCGTAAAACTTACGTTGTAATGAATTGCGGAATATTTATGCCATATTCATGAAACAGAAATAAAATATCTGTTTGGTGCGACAAAGTTTTGGGGAACTAATTAACTTTTTGTTTGATAAGTTTTATAATTTATTATATGTTCGCAACGATAGCATCTGCGACAAAGAAACATCCAATTTGAGGGACGTATTCATTATCATAAAAATGTCTCGAGTCGTGTTTGCGCTGGTATTCAGTTTCGTAGTTTTTAGATGTTGCACGTCAGATGAGGAGCCCAAATGGGACCAGACTGCCGGTGATAAGCAGAAGGTGGAAGAGAAGCCAGAGACTAGGTAAATAAGGAAAGCGAAAGCCATTAAATTAAATTGCAATACTTTCATTATTTAATGTATCAGTGCTTGTTTTATTTGTACGTTTTTCTTCAGTCGGCAGAATACTTTTAGTCACGTCACAATTGATTAAAAGCTGCTGTTAATTTAATTTGGATTCTGTTTGATTAATCTCGAATTCATTTTGCTAATTAATCTGCTAACAAAATCCTTACGGAAATTTTAAATCATATAAAATATTTCTTTTAGGATTGGCGTTGGATTATTTGATGGTTTTAGACCTCAGTATCCAGGACCTTATGGACACAACAGCGGTCCAATTAAGCCTGTTTATCCCAGTCACGGAAGTTCAGGATTTTTCCACGAAAACAGGTGATATTGATTTTCATTTTAAATAACGATTAATTCTGTGAACGTATTTTACTGGCCAAATAAAATAAAAGAAGATAAATTAATCGCAATTTCAATGAAACGATTTAACGCCGTTGTTTTTCAATTTTTCAGGCCATTTGGAAGCCACGGACACGGACGGCCGCATTATTCCGACTCGTGCAGGTGTACCAATAGCTTCAATTGTCCCGATTTAATTGTAGTAAGCATTAACTTTGCATAACTGATCGTTAGCGGTTTGGCCATTAATTTCATTTGTCGACGACAATTCAATATAACGATTGAAATAACTTGAAATGACAATTAACTTGACGAAAATTAATTTCACAATTCGTTCGGCTTCAATGAAAATTCTTGACTTGTTTTACGACTTCATTTTCTCATTTTTACAGGGATCTTGCGGAAAAGGCAGACGATATTGCTGTTATAATGGCGGTGGATTTTACGCCTGGGGCTCTCAGCCATACTATCCGGTGAGTATTACTCGGCCCTTCGATGCGTGCTAATTAAACGCGAAATCTAATATTATACTTTCTAAAGCAAACGACTGAAAAAAATTATGTTTCCTCAAAAACGTTTACTTTGAAAAAAAAATCTTTTTCTTACAAAAGTTTCCGATACAGAGGGAACTTTATTTATCGTTAATAATTTACTTTCTTAGTCATTAAATTAACTCGGCAAGAAATTTCGGCCTCTGAAATTAATTGTTAAAAATCCAAGATTACAGACGTTAATCATATTTTAGATTTGAATAACGCCAATTGAATTAATGCTTCACCGATGTTGCTTTTATCTGTTCAGTCATTTTTCGCGTCTCAGAAACGCGATCTGTCCTTTTGTTTAATTTAGCGACACAATTTCAGAAATGAATGTTCGCTTTATTTTAGGTGAAACGACCCGGCTATTATGGACCAGTCGACTATTCGCCGGCGTCAAATAATTACGGCAGGCCTGGATACAATGGTGGTTATCAATTTCCCGATTATTATCGGCCGCATATCGGCTTCAGCCTGGACAGGCAGCCTAATGGATTGCCGGCCGTACCTTACGAGGATGACATCACTATTTTTGCTCGCGCCGGAAATATTAATTCACAAAAGGACAAAAAACAAGACAATGCTTCATCCTGATTCCTTTTCCGTGTGCCAAAAGGGAGCAATGTTCTCTTTTCATACTGATGTATCTCGTAATTTTTTTTTTCTTTTTTTTACAAATCTTTAATAAACATTCGAAACATTTAATGGAAATCTTCGAAATCATTTTCTGGATGAATAAAATCATAAAAACAAAGAACAAAAACATAAAACGATTTCTTTTGCACAATTATTATGACATTAATAAATGATAACATTACCGATAGTAGTTATAACGATGATGGAGTAGAAGAGCGCTCCAGCAAAAGTCCACTGTTTACTGCTCTCGTCTTCCAAGCCATCCCAACCCTCTTTCTTAATCTTTTTAAGCAGGTCGGACTCGAATGTCTTCAACATTTCATAGCAAGTATAGAACGTTACTCGGTAATACGTTTTAATTATGTATGAGTTTTTGTTAGCTACCTTCAGTTGCTCCACGACCTGCTGCGTCCAATTCTCTCGTATCAGAACCCTGGAATCTTGGGTGATACGCCACAAACTTTGTGTAACGTTACCACGTAGGCCTTTGATGCTCTTTTTTATCTGTTTGGAGAACATATTTTATACACAAACGAAATTTCTTTTTTCTAAATTTATAAGATACTTTTTTTTTCTAGTTTATCAACTTCTGAATATTTATTTAAATGATTTGAATTCAACAATTGTAAAATTATAAAATAAATGTTTACCAGTAGTTCATGATCCGCTTCCAAGGTCTCAAAAGCGTACGCTCCGAGGACACAGTATGCGACCACTAACGAAATAAGACTCACGTGTGAAAATACACATTTGCAAAAGGTCCAAAACAGTCGTAAAATCTTGAGACATGTCGATTGATCTTCTTGCACATTATCCATTTTGACTGTAATTAAAAAAAAAACATTGTTCTATTTGCAGAAGAAAGTTTATGTATCGTAAAGTTATACTTACAGAAATTGCCTCATTGACAGAACATGTCGCGTGGAATGTTTTCAAGCTGCAAATCTTTTTAGTAAATCTTCGTGAAAACTAAAAAAAAAAAAATGGTAGAATGTTGCAGTGTACGACGTTTTACCTTAAGTCATGATTTAATGTATAAAATAAGCAAAATTATCGAATGTTTCACATGAAGCCGTGCGCGATTCCGGGTCAGAACTGAGTCGACACGTTGTGAAAAGCAAGACATAGGTCGAATAGCGTGGGACGTGCCAAATTTATCCCACGTCTAATATCCCACCACCTAATACCTTTAATACAGCAAGTTATGGCTTCTGAAGTATCAGTGCACATGTTGAAACTGTTGTTAAATACTTTGTTGTTCTTCGTTAAGTTATACAAAAATAACAAGTCATATTTAAAAAAGAAGATAAAGTTTATTCATCACCATAAATAAAAAGTTGCTAAAATCTTGAAGTTAACATTGACAATTGTCTATGAAAAGATAGTGAAATGTTATCAAATAGAAGAACCTTTATTTTGGAAATAATCGTTTAAACAGTTCTAAATGCTGATCAGTAGTACCATTGATTATATATAGCTTCGAAAACTCCCTCATAGCTATAATTACTGTTGCTTCTCATATTCACAAATGTGTTCATATATCAAAAATATATGAATAAATTTATCGAAATTTCAGGTACAATATAAAATAAATACTGACGGCATTGAACAGATAATTTTATAATACACTTTTAGTTCATAGTGATATTATTGTTATTAACTATAATCAGGCAATTTCAAACTTGAAGAATTATAGCAACACCAGCCAAAGTCCATTTAGTAGGTTTGTCTCGAGTTTTTAAATTAAAAGTCCAGACAAAAGTTGGGCCCCTCGTTCTTGTTTTATAAACAGGACATTCGTAGATATTTCTTACATCAACTTTGTCTTGAGCAATGGCTTTAATGTACACAATTGGCATAAACGCAAATAATTCTTTTAATCGAGAATCAGTTAGGCTTCCTAAATTTATGTCCCATCTTGCACCTTCCATATTCAAGCTATTAATATAAGCACCTTCTCTTGGTGGCAATCTAAAAGTAATTATTTTAGCAATCATAATAGTTTGTAAGCAAAAGAACATTAAATAAATAACCAACCATGGAACAAAAATGCCGCACTTACTTGAAATCTTCTTTTTGCTTTTTCGTAACATCACAATGCAAGCACATTTTGTCTAATGGCCATTCATTTTTTCTTGCTGTTTGTTGCATTATAGCAGTTAGAAATGATTGAGGATTGAAAAAACCACCAAGCCATACAGATGATGGAAGCTATGCGTTTAAACCAAGTATCTTTTATTAATACTATATTTCAAAGAACATCGTATTTTTTTATCAAAATATTTTTCAAAAATATTACATTGAAATCTGAACTCCAATTAGACAATTCTGTAACTCTGTTTAATAAATCAGCAAACCACGCAGACAATCCAAAATTCGATGGGTATGCTAATTTCTCCCATGATTTTGGAACAGAATCCATAAATAAATAATTCTGTAATTCTTCCATGTCAGAACTGAAAGTGAGCTCTCCCTAAATTGTAAAAAAAAATGGCATCATGCAGAATTAAAAATTATGAAAGTATTGATAAAATATTGCAGAAAACAAATTGAACCTTTAATCCTAAATCAAGTTCATTTAATGATCTTTTGAGTTCTCCACATAAGATGTTCATCCTATCACACTCTTGTAAAGCCACGATAACAAACGGAGTTCGATCTTCAACCTATAGTAATAAAATAATTTCATTAACATCAATGGGAATCATTGTTGCTAAACGTCGAAGCTCGTAGTATAATGAAATATATTACTCGATTCATCAACTCTGCTATATTAAACTCTTCAGGCATCTTATCAAGCAAATCCTCTATTATTGCTTTAACTTTGTCTTCTCGAGATACTCCCGTTCCTTCGCCTTGTCCTGAATCTCTCGGCTGTAGCTCGAACACGGTTTTAAACAGATTCTCCGCGGTGATTGTCAGAAAACCTAATCAAATGTTATCGTATGTTTTAATATGCCTTTAACGTGCCTTTTGATATACTCAAGAGAAGATAATAAAGATGTTAACAAAATGTCGGACCTATTTCAGCATTTGGATGTAATCCATATAAAACAGGACTTTCAGCTGGTAAATAGTAATCAACATATTGATGATATATCTGGTAATCGCTGTTCGGAGGTGCTAAAAATCCAGGCGCCAAATATAAATCTCCGTCAACCAAATCGGGTTGCAAGTATTCATACAAATATGTTCGACAGAGTCTTCGATCCCAATCGTCCGTTATGTGTCCCCCGTACATTATTTCACCGAACAAATAACGAAGATCTTCCCATGGCACTTTATTATTGTTTTCTAAATAATTCGATAGAACCGAAGCGCTTATCGTCAAATCGCCAAAATTAAATGGATAAATCTGTGAAAGTTCAGATGAAAAGATTTTAAATTCGCAATAACAAAAATACATTTGTTATATTGCACGATATCTCTCTAAAAATTACTTTGTTCCATCCTTGAGGACCAAATTTCCTGCGTTCAGCAACAACTGCGTGGTAATAACAAAGTGCGAACAGTATCGCTTTGAATTCATTTTCTTTTGTGCAAGCATCTAATGTTTCTTGATTGAAATTGTCCAAAGCTTTGTGTATGTTCGCACGAATTCCCATCGGTGGCTCGTTAGTTATCTTTAAAGCTGACTCCAAGATGCCCTATTCATATAATTCATACAATATGAAGAATGTATTTTAAGGACAGTTCAATTCGAAAAACTGAAACTTGGCAAATTAAAATGTCTATTGTCATATGGATTCTCATGATAATCCATAACTGCCAACTTTGCTATTTTTAACGATAATTTTATTTATTGTAGATATTATTTGTTATGTCATCAATGAATTATTATTTACTTGAGGGATTACAGATTGGTGTGGATCGGAACTAGGTTCAGCACTGATAAATAATCGATAATCCGGATTAGGATCTTGAGTGAGTTGTTCCATCAGTCTTTCCAAACTTGGAAGCCACTTCTGAACAAGATGAACGTTTTGCAAAATAACCCAGTGCCCTTCAGTAGCAGCTAAGTTCATTGCATTTTCCGCCACTACTTCTTGTCCTTGCCCAAGAGACACGTTATGCAACTTTCGACCAATTAAAGTAAAACCTAATTTCTCTCCCAATTTTTCAACGTCCTGTACAATGAAATCTTAGTATTATAAATCTTAAAAATTTGTCAGAATGTAAACATTTTGGTAATCAATAATTTTTAAATGATTAAAATTAACGATCAACACTTAGAGGATAAAAAGACGAAGATATACTTTGAGAGGATCAACTCCTGGAGAAAGAATGAAAAACACTGGCGTTATAGCACTTGTTTCTTGAAATGATCTTTCGAATGGTAAAGATCTTGATTCTGTGAATTCTTCACTAAGTTTTTCTTCTATGAATAATCTGAAATTAAACAAAAATTATATTTAAGATACACTATATTTCAGATAAAATGTATCTATTGTTATTATAAACTTATACCTAATAGCATAAGTCATTCGATCAACTCTTAAGCAACGCATGATGCACAGTCTCTGGAATGCCGTTTTGTTCTTCCATTCTTGTGGCAATTTATCCTTTTCTGGAGTTTCAGATTCCACGAATTTTTGCCATCTTTTAGCAGCGCCTTCAATATCGCGATCTAAATTTTGAAAGCCGTCCATAGTACTTAAATACTTAATTCCTCCCCAATTTACGTCACTTAAAAATTCCACTGGACTTGTTGTATCCGGTTTATAAGGATATCGTAAAAGGAAATCTAATTCTATTTCAGACAATTCCTTGCTTTGTAAAAGAATCTAAAAGTTGAAATCTCAAAATTAGGTCATAATTTTCTCAATCAATAATTAAATTCCATAGAAAATTTATAAACCTGAATTGTCATTTGGCACAAGAAAGTTAATTTGTCATTTTCGAACAATCCTCTACTGGTATATACGAAAACCATGTAAGTTATACTAAAGATCAAATTCTGTACTCGTTTATCAGTGTTATCAGATGGTTTTGCAAAGGCGATAGCATTTTTAAAGACAACACTGAAGGCTTTCAGAGAAAACTGGTACATCATATTAATTTTGTAGAGATCGGTGATTACAAAGTAAAGAAGACTGGCTCTGGAAGCAGCCGGGCGATACAGTTCTCTAGCTTCATCGATTTTAACAGCTGTCACTTTAGCTTCTGCAGCTTTTATTTCTATTTCAGTTGCAGTCTTTTTAGTCGTTTCTAGATTTGTGACGAGATCCACGTCACTAAGAATGTCAGCTCCTGCTGATGATAATCTAGAAGTATCAAAAAAAAAAAAAAAAGAAAATTATAAGAACTTCTCTGTTTAAAAGATAAAGGATTTTACAATTTCGGAAATTTTGCACAATTTCACATTTTTGCAATTTTGTTTATATTATAATAGACTATTTTATACCGATGCAAAAGATCATCTTCCAAACTTTTAATCGTAATTTTGAACGTATTTTGTTGCATAGTCAATGCAGACTTTGTTTCTTCCAAGTCTGGCCTTTCTGCTTTTACTACCTCGCCTAATAATTGATCTTCCAAACCATCTTTAGTTACTGTAAAGTTGATTATGGTAGTTTGCGCTTGCATTTCAGGTTTGTAATGTGGGTTAGCTAACTTGGTTTGCAAAATTAGTCTAAATTTTGGATTTAGATCAACTTCCTTGTCGCCAATTTTTATTGCCCTAAGTATCAATAAACAACGAATGTTAATAAAACGTTACAAACGCTGACGCCACGTTTAAAGCAATTAAAACTTTACTAACGTTCCCTTTTTAATCAAGACTCTTCCTAAAATTGGATCCATTACGGCGTCTACACTTTCCATGATATTTTCTATCAATACTATATCACCATTCATAATTGACAATTCAATTCTGTCTAAATAATTTCTTTGCGTTAATCTCAAAACCACAAGTTCATTGCCGTATTTGTTCTTAATCCATTTTATTCCTTGCAATTGTGGATCTATTATTAATGGCCACCGCGATGAATTTGTTAGAATAGTTGCATTTTCCGTAGACATTCTGTCTGTTGGTAATCCTACGAATCAAGAAATAGAAAGTTTTTGAAACCGAAATATATATTATATATCTTTGAAAAAACGTATGTAACATTTTTTTTTGTTGAATTGTACCTTCGTTGTTCCATTGAGCAATTTGAGCATCATCGGTTAATAAAGTGAGTGGATCTAAGTCAGGTGTTCGTGGAATAGATGTACTTGATTTGTTTAAAAATGGAATCCAGAATTCGTTCATCAAATCATTTCTATATTTTTTCGTGAAACATCCAACATAGGATATAAATGCCGTTACCATTAAAACATCACCCGGAATTGTAATGCCAGAATTTTTTAATCTAAAAATATAAACAATTACGAAGTGAAACATTCTATGCTATTAATTTTATCGTACTGAATAAAACATCGTTTTAACTTGACGGCAAATCTATTGACAGTATTTTTTAAATCTTTTTTTTTTTGTATTATATATTTTTGAACTTTGATTTAACTTAACACGATGAATTAACTATGAAACAATATATTATGATTATTACACTTGAACTGTTTCAGTCCAGCGTATTTTCTCCGACGCAAGTCCATTGACCAGCCTGTTTGCCAAATCAATAGTCAACGTGGTAGCATCTGCTTCGTCTTGACATTTTTGTTTTTCTGTCAAAGCTACGGTCATTTTTTCGCCTAAAACGTCGAGCACAGTTTGAAGTTGCTAAAAAAAAAATAACAAAAAAAAGACGATTGCATTTTATTTTTTCATTAAAAAAATTGGTGCTGGATATTTGAAATGGGTTGTGGATATATACTTGTAACCGGGATCGCAATGCATTTAATTTATCCGAAGCAGCTTTGAGCGCGGCGTTTGCTTGCTGCAGAGCCGCTCTTAAAGGTTTTACTGGCTCGTTGATATAATGGAAAACCATTATATTTTTTACCCAACTACACAAACCAGCTGCTGCCTGTGATTTCGAATATATGAAATCTGGTTCAAATTCTGTAAATTGTAACAAATGTAACTAGTTCAATTATATTAAAATATATTCCATGTATTTTAAAATATATTATTGACTATTTTGGATTAAAAGTTTTAGTGGTTTGTAAAGGACTGATTAAACATTGACTCGACTGCTTGTTGTTTTATGGATTTTGTTTTGTTTATAAAGGTGTTTTCTTACTGTATAAAACGAACCTTTATCATTAATGTAAGGCTGAATGGCTTTGACTATGTCAGGATGAATGTTTTCTTTATCGTAATTTCGTAAATTAGATATGAATGTATCTACTCCGCCAATAGTCGCTTTACATGCTTTCCAACTCTTGTCTTTTGGTATTTTTCCCTTCGGTGCAAACAATATAAAGACAGCCTGAGCTACTCTAACTACTGGTTCAGGTGGTTGAACAAGTGCTTTAAATTCCGTTAAATTATTCTGAAAGAATCAATAATTCATCTTTCAATTCAAAATTTGAATATTTTGTATGTCATTTGTAATGTAAATTCCAATTATTCTGAATATAAACCACCAATGTTTCAAAATAATGTTTATGATAAATATTTGAATAAAATAGACATTTTTCACCTTATTCAATGTATTCAGAGCTGCCTCAGCTTGACGAACAGCTGGTTCCGCCCGAGCCAAATCTTCATCACATCGTCTCTGTTTTTCCTCAACTTCTACTTTGATATCAGCCACTTTAGCTTCTTCTTCCATAACTTTGAAAAAATAATACCATATTTTTAATACAACATGCCTTCGTATTATTAAATAAATAAAAACCTTCCTTTTACCCTTTATTTTTAATAACGAATTGACTAATTTATAACTTTCAAATACCGAGTCTTTTTCATTGTAACCATTATTATATAAACGAGGAATTATGATGTCAAATGATTACCAAATTCTTTTTCCACCTCAGCTTTCGTATTCTCTGCACGAACTTCTGCTAAAATTTTGTCCGCGATTTTATTTTTCTCTTTGAGTTCAATTTCTTGCTCGGCCAAAATGACTTTCAACGCATTTACCTGGACAAATTTTTAGTCATTCAATAAATGAAATTTGTATTTGTCATTTTAGACAGTTTTATGGAGTATAATTTTCGTCTGGAATAACAATCAATATCAAACCTCAACAGAGCAGCTTGCTAATTTTGTGAGACCATTTTCTAGTCTGTCGATAGTGCTTCTAAGTTCATGATTTCTTGCGTTTAATAATTTTTCATATAAATCAATTTGTTCCAGGAAAGTTTTTGGAGTTGTGTAATTATATCGTTTTTCATTTTGCAAATACATTTTCGACATGTCATTAACACTTAAATGTACAAATGACATAAATAATGACACTGGTTTATGATATTTTACTGGCAATTCTTCCATTTGCTATAAAATTTTATCATTTCAATATTTAATTTTTTTTTGTCAGTTTTGACAGTCGATGATTTTCTCTGAGTAAATACAGCCAATTAATCAAGTTTATTAAAAAAGTTAAATAAAAATCTTTACGTTGCAAAAAGCTGAGATTACATTAAAATAAATGAGTTGTCTTTTGTTAAGAATGAAATGGAAGATAAAAGTAAAGCAAATCAAATTGACCTGAAGGAACGCATAAGAGACGGACTCCAAAGCTGACTGCGGCCAATCTTGAAACCAATCGATACTAGTACAATTGACAAGTGCTGGAAATTGTCGAGATCTTTTTCGTAATGTCGGGCCAACGGGTGAAAAACAAAGAATACATTTCAGCTGCTTCAACACTCTTTGAATGAAAAATTTCCAGCAATTTTCTTTCGAATCGAAAATACCAGCTTGACGTACCTTTGTAAAGAAATTAAATTCTTAATTCCATTTCATTTATATCCCAAGAGAATACAATTTTTTATTCGTTATTTTTTTCCTAATTAATTTATACGTCCATTTCAATATTACTTTGAATTGAAAAAAAAAAAAAAAATAGTAATATGATGAATTTTTTAAGGGAAACAACAAACCTCATTTCTCACGCTGTTTATAATATTATCTCTTTCATCATCCGGAAATAAATCAGAGATATCTCCAGAAGCCAACATATCGTTGACGATAACTAAAAATCGTTCGTCAGCAACTTGAGAATCTGTCATTAAAAACGTGATGCCTACATTTTTTAATCCTGCTTTTAAATAAAGTTGTGCCAAGTCACTTTTCAAATCATTTATGGAATATCCTTTTCTTAGTTGGATTTGGAATACCTGGATTTTTTATTGTTCGTTATTTTTTTTTTTTCTGTATTCGTTATTAAATCGTATTCAATATTCACCTCTAAAGCTGAGATAAATGATGCTAAACGAGATAAAGATTGCTTTCCACTACCACCAACGCCAACCAGTAATGCATTTCCTTTAGGGGACTCCAAAATTCTATTTATTCTGCAGATATGACACATCGCATCTTCAAACAATACGAGATTCATGGCTGACACCTTTTTTATGAATTGTTTTGATCAATAAATAAATCGATAATCAAATTTCTTTTTAAGGCTATAACGGATAAAAATCATACCAATTCGTTATAATTCGTCAAAGCTTCCTGAAGAATATTCGTTAGCTGTGGCCAACCTTTAATAGGCATGTATTTTGGTTCTCCAATTCCCTCAGCAAAGTGGCAAAAAATGTTGGGTTCTGCAAATACGGCCTCTTCCTCCAAATTCTACATTTGAGTGTTTTAACAAATAAATAAAACATTTTGTAGAAAATCTTATGATTGTAAACAATTTACCTCCAAGTTTTTACTGAGAGCCTCTTTCAGTAATTTGTGAAATTCCTTTTTATCCTCCACATCCACCAATTTATCACAATATACTCTGGTCGCCTCGTGTATATACAAACGAATACTTGAGTTAGGAGTTGACATTGTATCGCCATTTCCAAAAAGAATACCCTAAAATCTCGTACGTTAGGATAATGTTCAGTTAAAATAATGAAATACAATTTGTTTTGTCTTACTTGAAATATATTTGACAAATCTCTCAAGTTAAACGTGTAATGAAATTTCGTAGCAGTGGGTAAAAACGTGGTGCTCATTTTTTCTTGTAAGTATAGTGCTGTCTGCAAAATTTGAGTTGACATGGATTGTACGACTGGCTTAATCTTTTGCAGGGGATCAGTGAAATGTTGTTGGAGAATTTCACGATATATCCTGGTTAATGCTTCTTTCTCAGGGAAACTAAAAGCAAAACGATTTAAAAACTGTAGCTGAACATTATGTTTGGATTTAATAAAAAAATTTCTCATTCGATGTTATATACCTCACAGCAAATACTGCAAAGTGTCTTTGAAGACGCGAATCTATAATGAAACTACCTGCCGTAGGATTCATACACGACACGTATTGAGTGTTGAAGATTTCTTTCAAAGTGAACTTTGTTCTATCGTACCTAAACAAATATTTTAATACAAAAATTTGTTTCATGTAATATTATGTTTTTCCCTTTACATTCACTTTAATATAGCGAAAAATGTTAATAATGATCATTTATTTAAGTTAATATTAAATTATTATTGTACACAATTTACCAGTGATTGTAATTTAAATGTTGGCGAATGATAGTGTGAGGTTGCACTGTGCCATAAGCATCTACCTCTGGCATGTTCATATCATCTATGAAATAAACGAGCTGTTTCGTACCAGGTGGCCCGTAATTGCGCCCGGCTTTTTTCTCCAATGGTTTCTCCAATATTCGTTGTAACATTTCTGAACTCATACG
>JABFQA010000161.1:0-25339 GCA_022817065.1 Probaryconus sp. ZL-2020
GTGTTTGACAAAGTATCATAACGCATTTCGTCAAACACAACTTACAGAATATGTTACATAAAATTCAGTTCTTTTTTTTAGAATATTCTCCCAATAATAATGAAGAGCACCACGTCGCCCTTTTTTTTAATTTCATTTTATTAACAATTTAAAAACAAAAGACACTAAAAGAGTGAGAGAGATAGATGAACCGAGTGACGAATCACCTTAAACTGAAAACAAATTTAAACAAAAAAAACCTTGTGTAATAAGCAACCAAATTTATATCACATTATGAATTACATAGAAATGAAAGATTTAGAACATAGACATAGCGAGAAATAGATTCCGAGAGTGCCCTGACTTGAGTTGAAACTCGCTGAGGCGTTAATTAATAGCCTTCTCGCCCATAATGCATAAAATATTTTTTGTGAAACCTGCAACGAGAAATTGATTCACGAAAGCCTGTGCTGCGGGCGAAAAATGAGATTATATGTCATAACGTGTGAAAACAATGAACCCGTCCTCTTTAACGCGAAAAATCTCATTTCTCGCCGGCAACACGGTCAGGAAAAAATCTATTTCTCGTGCAGGTGTGACAAAAAAAAATTAATTATATTCTGTATATGTATAAATATATATACTTAAACTTATTCAGTTAGTATTTACAGTTTTGCCAGAAATGATACTACATTTAATGAATGATAAATTTAAAAAAGTTACTGATGCTTGACTGTTCAATTTTTTGTGATGTAATAGCTCTGCAATTTTATAATATCTGAAACATAAATATATTAAATTTACTTATGCACAAAATAACATAATTTTGATTTACTTATTAACAATTAGAAAAGTTTAAAAAATTACCTGTCATTTTCTTAACTTGTATCTGGAGGTCTCTCACTGTCTAACAATTTAACATCATATTCAGTATTTGATAATTCAATTACATTAGATTCAGTAGTCTTATCTTGATGACTTGAATTTGCCTCATCTGACTTTGTATCGCAGGGACTTTTCATCGCATTCCTTGCTTCTATCCTTTTTTTATTAAGAAACGCCATTCCATGTACACGAAGATGCTTATCTACCGCAGCCTTGTCCTCGAAAACTGCCATACACACATAGCATTGATTGGCCACCACAGCTTCCATTTTGTCATTTAAGTCGTCCAAAACTTTCGCTGCATGCAAAGGATACTTTTTCAGATAACCGATGGGATCTTCAACTCCATGGAAAGCTTTTAAATGCATCATCAAACTTGCCGCCACAATAAAATTCTCCCCACACTCAAGACAAATTAAATAAGATCCATGAATCCTGTGTGTGGCTGAAACATGTTCGCGGAGGTCGTCAGCATTTTCGCACTCCTTCTCACACTTCTTACAGACGAATCTGCCATCGTTACTTTGAACTGATTCTGGCGTCACGCACATGCCACTTAATTTTTCAGTATGATTCGCTTCCACATATTTTTTTGGCGTCCAACGTTTCCTCCTTTTTTGCGGTGAGCCTCCTGTTGTTTCGGACTTTCTTTTCTTCACATAATCTTGATAACCCCGTTCTATAAATTCATTACTTATACGTAAAAGCTTGGGACTGAGGATGGATAACTGATAAGTGTCCGAGTGTTTGGTACCAAAATGTTCCTTAATTACTGACCAACTGGTATTTATTAAGTCACCGCAAAGGTGGCATTTGTAATTGTGCAATTCGCTTTCGGAAGGTCCATTTAATGCAATCCTTCCTGGTTTCTTTTTTCTCTTTCTAACTGTTCGATTGAGATTTGAGCTTTTTTCTGTTTCATTTGTAAACGACCGTTGACTGGAAGAGTCTGAATTGACGTTATTGGAGTCTAATGATTTTTGTATCCTAATTATTTTGGCCGATTGTCCCGTTCGAGGTTTTGCAACGGATCTAATAACGCTTGTGATTGCAGTTAGCTTGGGATTATCAGTTTGACTGACTAATACATCGGATTGATCAGTATTGGAGTCTGACTGTTCGTCGACGCTGTCAAAAATTTCTGGAGTTACTGTGCAATAATCGACGATCATAGGTCCTACAGTGGGATCGACTGATGGAATTTTAGATTCTGTTATTGCCTTCTCGTTTTCGTGGCGTACAGCTTGAGGAACACCTTTCGCTATTATTTCACTTAAAATATCTTTCTCTATTATTCCTGATAGACTGTTTATATGGTAAACATAAAGATGTAGCTTGATGGTATCTTTTCCTTTCCCAGTGTCTTTGATGAATTCAGAACATACTGGACATTTGTAATACAACTGCTTTTGTACGCCTGTGTGGCCATCCATATGAGATCTGTAACGAAAATAAAAATTTGTAATTATCCCTGAAAAGAAAATAATAATAAAATTGACAAAATGTAAGAAAAAAATTAATACCTATACAATTTAGGATCAACAACGCAACCACCGAGGTCACATATAATGACCCACTTGATCTTCAAATTTGTTTCATCGGGATGGTTTAGCAGTTGATGCTGCTTACATTCGTCATACGTCGCAAAAGCTTTTAAACATTTGGAGCAAATAACTTTTCTTGAACTATGCATCAGTGCAAAATGTCTTGATATCGCTTCCATGTTTTCAAAGCCCCCAACCTGACAAATATTACATGATAGCATTCGTCGGGTTAAAGTATGAAAACAACTCGTCCAAACATGAACTGCAAGTTCCTTGTAAGACGAGAATTTCTCAAAACATTCAGGACACTTTAAACATTCTTTTTTATGGTACTCCATATGTGCCCAAAACCTTTGCATACTACCTTGATATAAGTTACACATGTAACAAATGTACTCTCCGCAAGTGCAGTAAATTGCTGAACTCTTTGATTCTTTAGAAAAGCCAAAAATGTAATTCGATGGTTTACATACTTTCCCACAATTGTTACACCTTGGTTGTTCTGCAAAATGCAAACCCATTTCCCATTTCTCAAGTTTATTTTCAAATTTATAATCAACTGGAATATCTTTTGCATCTGCATTCTTTAATGATTTCTCATAGGCTTTTATTAAAATATTAATCATACTGTTATAAGACACAGTAATATTTTCGATTGAACTGTTAACGATCTGTTTAACTCTTTTAACGACAACTTTAAAATGATCCAATCTCGTAAGCAAATCTTTTGTAGACATTTGGGGTAATTTCAGCAACATTTGCTGTCTATACCTAAAGACAGTAACCTGCATACTTAAACTTCCCTTTTTTTGTACCAATACCAAAACATCGTGTCCATTTGCATCCTTTACTATCTTCAATGGTCCTCCGGTAAAATCAGTCTTAAGGCAATTTAAAACTATATCTTCTCGTGTGATTACTTTTACTGTGCCATTTTGTGTTGTTGTTGTTGTTGTTGTTGTTGTCGTTGTCGTTGTTGTTGTGGTTGAAGTCGAAGAAGTAGTAGCGGAAGGAGAAGGAGAAGTCGTGGCAGAAGGTTGTACACAAGTTGTCATCAGTTTTTTGGACACAGGCTTTAAACCACTTAATTTAACAGAATTAATAATAGATGGTATTTGTTTTGGAGCATTCACCGGGTTCGTCGTCTGTGATTTCATAACACATTTCATTCCATTTTGTTGAATAAAATAATTACTTGTTGACTTCGCATTAACACCATTGCTTTTTAATTCAGTTCTTTTAGCGGAATTATTCACATTATCAGTAACAGACTGTTTGTTATTAGGTAAAATTTTAACGAATTGGGCTTTATCGTTTGATATTAAATTTTTATAAGTATTGTTACTTGGTTTTTCTGTCTGTTGCCCAAAGAATACGATCTTACCATTATTTATCATATCTTGTGGTATTCTTTGAATTAATGTAGAGAGTGCCATGCCTTTCGGACCACTAACTGTGAGAATCTTTGTGTCAGCTTTCATTCCAGGATTTTGTAATAATGAACTTCCTGAAGCATTTAAAGAAATCAAGTTAGGGGTAATGGGAACTGATGTTTGTGCTTTTGGTGGGTTCTTTTTAACTTTCTCTACTGTTTTTTGCATTGGCCAATTTATAGTTGGTTCATTAGCAAATTTTTTCACAGTAATCTTAGGGGTAAAGGAACTTTGTTCAGCAGAAGTGTATGCAGCTTCAAGCTTCTTCTTTTCTAGTTTTGCTTTTTTTGAGAAATATGTTTTTGGAGTAGGCCCACAATCAACAAAAGCAATGTCTACTGGTGGGCATGGATCATCCGATCTTTCCTCTTCCTCTACTTGTTCTTTCCCGTTTTCTTCTTCATAATTTACTTTGTCTAAATCTATTAAAACTGGAGACAACCTTGAAGTAAGATTGTTCGAAACGTTACTTTCTTTTTCTTTTAAACTTTTATTTAAAAGTTCCAGAAAATATTCGTCCGACTTATATTCTGCTGAAATACTATTAATTGGACTGCTTTTATCATCACTTTTTTCCCACCATTTTCCTTCCAGATTGTTAGACTTTAGCCAATCCATCACATTAGTTCTATCAATAAACATACGTTCGAATAAAGGAAAACATATTTCATTGAACTTGGCTTCATCTTCCTTGTCTACAGAATTTACTAGTGGCATCATCATTATATCAGTTGGTTCGACTACTCGAATATCATGCTTTTGTAAATGTTCAAAGAAACTGCAGCGATTATGAAATATTTTGATAACCCCTTTCTTTTGCCCTTTTTTTAATCCTCTTATTTTCAGATAACCACGTCTTTTTTCTTCGATTTTTAAACACGCTTGACAAGGTACTTGTCCTCTCTTTGAACTATCTCCATGACTACATTGTGCTTTGTAACAAAAGTGGCACCAGTATCCTAAAATCCAGGATCTACGATTAACGTGGTCTTCATAAGTATGCTGGAATCGAAAACTGTAAATAGAAATGAAACTTGTTAATTACATAATTTTTAATTACATAACTTTTAATTAAATAATTCAAATTTAACATTAATTAATTGAAAAAAAAAAAAAAGAAAAAAATTCTTACCAATCATTACACTGCTCACACCTATGAAAAGCTTGTGTCCTTTCGTTTTTATCTTTTAGCAGAGTAGGAAGTTCTTGTGGTATATAAGTATCCACTAAATTAGTAAAGATAGCTTTCTTCAAGGCATTGAAATACTTTTCTCCCATTTTTTCCTCAACTTTTTTATTCCACCTAAGTTTGGGAGAAAAAAGTCCACTGTCTCCATTAAGTTCGGTATTTAATGCTGATATGTTGTTCAATCTCGACATCTTTGCAGCGTTTTTCTTTGGATAATAAACTTTCAACTTTTATTATACCTGTAAAACAAAATTAAATTTTACTAACGATGGAGTTGCATAAGACAAAAAAAATTAGTATCATTTTATATTTGCGAAGTGACAATATTCATTTTTAAAGAATTTGAATTTTGCAAAATTATTGCGTCGTTTCGTTTAAATTAACTGTATGAATATAGTTTAAGAATTAATATAGAAAAAAAAAAATAAGATATCACGTGGGGAAATCCTAGGTAAGTCTAATTTCGATTATAGCGCCACCTAGTTTCCATTTCATATTTCTTGGTTATAATGGCATCTTTATTGGCTTTGATTTTGATCACACGGCCATGTCGCAATATCAATTTCTAATAACTAAAGCAAGCCATCAGCTCCAAGGGCTGTAATTTTTGTACTTTCAATAATCTATCTAACAACAATTCCATATAACTTTTTACATTTGTTAATTCTATTTCATCAGGCCAAAACTATTTTTAACATAATCCATCTAAAAATTGTACAACTTTATACAAAAATAAATATATAGAAAAAATTACATAATATACAGATTACATGAAATAATACTAAAGTTTTTATCTTTTTCCTTCGGTCAGTCAAAATTCTGAGAAAATATTGACAATATAAACAAATAAATGTTTTACCAGAAATCAATCAAGCAAAATTCTTGAATTGCAGTCTTCGTATAAAATAAATGTCCTCGAAATTCATAGTGTCTACAAAGTATTTTATCCTTTCCTTAGCAACTGCGCATATTTTATCGTACGTTAACAGCCAAATATCTGCAAAAGATAATCATTGTAATAAACTGAGGTTCTGAAACTTGCTCAAACACACAATGTTTTGTGCAATAAAGTTTATCATCAAAGTGAGGGTATATAGAAATTGTTGGATTTACTTTACCCGAAGTATGTGGTTTAGAGTGTTTGGAGATCTTCAAAGATCAATAAATTCGTGGTAATGAGTTGAATATCAAAGCAATTGATGTTCGTTTTTGTGATCAAAAAATTCACTTTTCAATTATTACAATTTCTTGTATGACCGCACTACACCGTTTCCACATTGACAAAGATGCTTTTAGTTCGGTCAGCACCACTCAAAGAAGTAGAGAGCGTTAGCAGCGCTTCTAGCATTTTCATCACCACGCCACTTTTGACCCCAATGCCATCTGCAGGCTAACGATTTTGGGGGAAATCATTAATTTGTTGTTGTTATTATTATTATTATTATTATAAACATTTAATCATTCTTTAAGAATAACAATATTACTTTAAATGTTAATTCTCAATTTCTTAAACTGTATTAAATATCATATAATTAGTGTACAAATTATTTATTATCAATGAAATGAATTTATTTACAATTTTCTATTATTAACTTAGATTTTATGATTAAAAATAATTAATTTGTAGTAATAATGAATGAAAGAGGAATTTTTGATATTATATTAGACATTGTAAAAATTGACATCAACGCCATCTAAGCAGTTCAAAAAGTGGAAGGGGTATTCTAATTTTGTATTTTAATTGGATTATAAATATTAAAATCTTAAAGAGATTAGAAAGGATTAATATAATTTGAATTACAAACTATATTACATATAACATTTTTTATTATATTATTGTATATGTATATATACAGTATATACACAAATCCAAAATGTAAAAAATTGCTTATTCTCGAGATACATTTAACAATTTAGTTTACATTAAAATGTTATTTTTATGATATATGAAAATTAATTGCAAATATATTAAAAACATTTTTATTTTTTGTAATAAAATATTATGTAATAAAATTATTTGCAAGCGCGCGTAACTGTCTAAGATTATGTATAGAATTAATTAATAAAATGATTATTAAATTTGGTAATAAAGAATGCGTTTGTGAACTCGTTGTCTCTCGTTAACTCTACGTAATATTAATAATAACTTTTTCATTCCTCAAATCTTGGTCACACGTACACAGATAGCGGCACATATACACGCGGCACAGACATACAAAAATACGTACTCCGCGATTAATTTTAAAATAATCTGTTGTTATATCACTATGTCCTCAAGTTGACTTGAGTGCGGTTGAAATGTCTTACGCTCCCTATGGTACACAAATTCGACACATTGTATCGATTTTATATTTACAAGACTTACAAAAAAATGACACATTCGTATCTCGTCCATCATCCTCGATCGCTGATAACAACACAAAACATTTCAACCCCCCATTGGTTTTTCATTGTCTTCTTCATTGAATTGATTGCGTTGGCTCGAGGAACGACGGTCGCGCTTTTTTAATATCGCTATATACTATCGAACTTTTGACTACCTACTAACATTCGGACTTGTCTTCCTCGACGAGGTGTTGTGTGTCTTTACCCGAGTCAATTGGCGTTGGGTCCAATTCACGCCTCTTCAGATGAATGGTAGGAGGCTCTTTGTGTTGCACACTAGATGGTTTCATTTCTGCAGGTATCTCGTAGATTCCACTGCCACTGGTACCGTTGGTCGTTCCAGTTTCCATATTAACCGCGTCGTACATCGGGTTACTAAAGTCTCGGTTCTTGCTGCTCACGTCGCTTAAGTTGTATTCAACGTCAAGTGGTTCCTTCAAATAAAAATGTTTCTTTAGTTAATAAGAGTTAAGAAAATTTCATTAAAGACAATAAGTAAATTAATATAATAAATAATACACACCATCCTTTCTTGTGTACCTCCACCGAATTCTACATTGCTGCCTTGTCGGAAGGAAACACTTTGTGCACCAGTTAAGCTTCCCAAACCACCAGGTTTACCACTGAAAATTATAAAATCATATTCAATTCATATTTTTGTCCTGAATGAATAAATAAATCTGTAATTCTTGTATTAATTTATATAAAAAAAAAAATTAACTTACAATGGTCTCTTCTTCAAAACCATCATAATTGCAGCAGCTCCCAACAATATCAAAATAGAAACCACAATAGGAATGACAATGGCTGCAGTTGAGGTTCCGGGTATTAGATTCAGAGTCACGTGTTCACAGAAATCGCCATGATAATTCATTGGACATATGCATGTTAATTTGTCACCCTCGACTTGACAGAGTCCTCCGCTTTGACAACGGCAAATGCGTGGTGATGCCTTTTCTCTTTCAATACTGGCGTCACAGAGGACTTCGCTGGAGTGATGTGGAGTCACATTGTCTGGACATAGACATTTGTGGCCGAAAGGTACAGAAACGCACAAGTGCGAACACGGTGCCGAACGACAAGGATCACTAATAGTGGTATTGTATCGCAAAGGATGGTAAACTTTAACTCCGCCTGACAATAAGATACGGCTCATGATAATTTGTGGAACGCCTCTTCCAAATTTATCTTGCGCTACTAATTCACCAGGACGTCTTGTAGTCCAATACAAATGGTTTTCAAAGACATCCAAAAATACAGGGTATCTGTTGGACATTAATAATCATTTTATTAAAAAACTTACAATATAATATCTTAATATAAATATATAATAAAAACAATTAAACTTCATACCTCAGTTTGTCTCCTCTGACAATAATTTTTCTATTACTTCCATCAGGGCGTATAGATTCAATGGTGTTCAATTTACTATCGGCCCAATATACTGTGTGGTCCATAGAATAGTCGATTGTCAAAGCCGAAGGTCGTCCCAGTCTGTCAAGGACCATTGGTTTTCTCTTGCTGCCATCCATCCAAGCCACTTCGATCTTAGGCAAGTATCCAGTATCTGCCCAATACATTTGACCATACTCTGGATCTACAACTACTGCTGTTGGATTTTCTAGATTGCTCGTTATCAAACTTCTTCGGTATCGTCCATCAGATTTTGCTACTAAAACTTTGCCTTGATTGCGAGGTTCTGTTGCTTCGACTTCGGTCCAGTATATGTTTCCAGAAACCCAATCCACTGCTAAGCTAGTTGGTTTTCCAGTTTTAGCTAAAGTAAAAAAAAAAATAAGTAATAAGAATTATGGATTTTTGTTATATTTTCTATGATTAAATTAATCATTAAATTATATTCTTACATTTGGTATTGAGATCTTGTGCGTGACCAATTTTAACATCTCCGTTCTTAGCGTCAATCATGAATGATCTCTTGATGGTGTTATCAAATGAATCGATCCAGTAAACGTATTCGTTCTTTGGATCAAAATCAACAGCATGAACTCTCTTTTCATTAACAACAACGTCTGACTCCTCCATTGAGCGTACTTTGTATGATCGGATTTCAGAACCACTTGCAAACAGAACAACAGGTTGATGTTCAATAGCCCTACAAACTCCGCTAAAATTGTCGGTGAGTCTGAATCCATCGCGACAAGAACAAACGTAAGAACCATTAAGATTTGTACACATTTGAGAACAATGGTGTAGGCCTTTGGTGCATTCATCTACATCCTCACAGTGTTTTCTATTGTCTAGTGAAATAATGTAACCAGGATAACAAGAGCAAATATATCCTCCATCTGTGATATTCTGGCAATAATGGGAGCAACCACCTTTGTTTGATTCAGAACAGTGCTTGTTGTGATCTAAAAATTTATTATTATTATTATTATTATTATTATTATTATTATTATTATTATTATTATTATTATTATAACAAAATAACTAGTTAATAATGTTATTTCAATGATTATTGAATGAAATGTATATAACTTACGACATCCGAGTTCGTCAGACGAATCCCCACAATCGTCAGCAAAGTCACAGATTTTGGATCTTTCGACGCATTTGTGATTCGCACAATGATATTCCAATATTGGATCGCAATGGCGATGTCTTGCTGCGCAAAGTGTTAAGTTATTTTCATCAGAACCATCCCCACAATTATCTATTCCATCACAAAGTTGATATTTAGCAATGCATTTATGATTTGCACATTGGAACCTTCTTTCAGTATCGCATTTAAAGTTAACTGAAAATTCAAATGTTCAAATGAAATCATGTCTTATTATAAATTATTTTTCAACAGCATAATTATTAATTATGCGTACCACACATCGATGGATTTTCATCAGAACCATCACCACAATCGTCAGTTCCATCACATCGATCCAACATCGATACGCAAAGATTGTTGTCGCACTGGAATTGTGATTCTGGACAGTATCTTCCGTTTGGATACCGCGGAGGACATCCAATTTCGTCACTCATGTCTCTGCAATCTCTAGCACCATCGCAACTCAAATAAGCTGCAATGCAATGTCCGCTGGCACATTGGAAGGAATCATTCTGAAATAAAAATATTTATTAAAAATTCATTTCATTTTCGATAGATCATTATAGATAAATTTTTGTACAGATAATAAGAATTAATTAAATATACCTTGCAAACAAAAGTACGACAACCCATTTCATCGCTGTTATCTCCGCAATCATCTTCCATGTCACATCGCCACCTAGACGCGATACATTTTCCATTCTTGCAACGGAATTCTGATTCAGAACATTCTCTGTACTTGTCCTTGCAAATGGCATCAGCTTCGTCGCTACCGTCGCCGCAGTCCTCTGCAAAGTCGCACAGCCATTGTTTAGGTATGCATCTGTTGTTGGAACATTTGAAATCAGTGGCAGGATTGCAAGCTGGACAGTTTTCAGGCCGTTCGTCAGAGCCATCTCTACAGTCATCCTTTCCATCGCAGAACAACCATTTAGGAATACAACGATAATTCGCGTGTCCAGGACAACGTTGCCAACCAGTAGTGCAATTTTGTTGTCTGCACATGTAAGCCGGTTCATCGCTATCGTCGCCACAATCGTTATCAAAATCGCACATCCATAATTTTGGAATACATTTGCCATTCTTGCAAGCGAATTCTGTTTTTGGATCGCACTGTCTATTATCTGTATTAAACGTATAGAAGATGCGTTAATAAAAAAAATATTTTTAGGTAATTAGAACAATTATCGTAAACAATACTTACGGCAAATTGCAGGATCTTCATCGCTGCCGTCTTTACAGTCGGCATCGCCATCGCATTTCCATGAGTTGTGTATACAGCGGCCGTTCGATTTACATTTGAATTCCAATTCCGGACATTCTAAACCACAGTTAGACTCGTCGCTTCTATCACCACAATCATCTGATCCGTCACAAACCGTAATACTGGCGGTACAATTGCCATTGGCACATTGGAATACACCTGGCCTACACTGTCTATCCGGGCAGCTAGCTTGTTCATCAGATCCGTCTTTACAATCTTTCTCTCCGTCACACCTAATGTCACAAAGAAATATTTCTTAGTTATTGATATTCATTGATTTTGAAATAGAAACAAAGATATTACATAAAACAATCAAAACACATAAAGTTAAACTCTTCTGTGCATTATTATGCTTACTTCCAGAACCAAGGAATACATTTCTCATCGGGTGGACCGCAACGATGTTGTCCGGAAGTGCAATTAGCGATGCACGTTTTCTGATCTTTATCCAGGATGAATTGGTTCGGGCATTTGCATTTGTACGATGTTACTCCGGGTTGACCATATCCTTCGAGCAAGTATGAACTAGCGGGTGGCGCGATTAAACACAAGTGCGAGCATCCGCCGTTATTATCACCGCATGGATTGGTATACGGAAGTTGTCTCAAAGGATGGTATATGTGAATGTCGTATGGTCTATGGGTCGTGTTTCTCAAAACGGTAAGATTAGCGCCAGAGAATTTCTCGGCTTTACTGATGGCTTTTAAATTCCAGTCAGTCCAGTAAATGTGGTCGTCGAACACTGTAATGGCAAACACATGGGGCACTGATACTCCAGACAGGACAATGCGACGGTTGTGACCTTCTAAATCAGCGAACGCGATGTAATCGAGATGAGCATCGGCCCAATAAATTTTATCGGTGAAGTAATCAATCGTTAATGCATTAGGCCAGGCAATGTCATCTTCCCACGTTAAAATTCTGGTGAAGTTTCTACCGTCCATACCCATTTTACCGATGTAAGCCTAATGATAATAAATATTTATGCATTAAAGTTCATTTATTCAACTAATTAACTATTCATTCGACTGATAATCTGATGAAATTAAGCAAATTAAATTGAAATTGGAAAATGAATTGAAATGTATTATCCAAAAGGAATCTAACTCCCCTTATGACAATGTAAGTTTACTACAAAATTTGTATTATTATGATTATACCTGCAAATGCCAAGATGTAAAGTATAAGTATCCAGTGCCAGGATGCACAACAATCGCCCGAGGATCCGAAATGCCACTCTGGAGAGTTTTTCTGTTTGTTCCATCTAATTCGGA
Source organism: Probaryconus sp. ZL-2020 (assembly GCA_022817065.1). Classification (NCBI taxonomy): domain Eukaryota; kingdom Metazoa; phylum Arthropoda; class Insecta; order Hymenoptera; family Scelionidae; genus Probaryconus; species Probaryconus sp. ZL-2020. The sequence goes on from JABFQA010000161.1 coordinate 12,517, forward strand.
CACGTCCAAATGTTTTGCATGTCTGTCGAGCCAATAAAGTTTTCTTCCAACCCAATCGATAGCGATTCCTTCTAAACCAAGACTATCATGTCGAATAATTGGTTCTCTATCTCCTCCAGCGATTGGAGCTCTGAAAATTCAAATACATTATATTATTTTAATTCACATTTAATAATTTAATAAATTAACAAAATCATATAATGTAAATTATTAAAATTCACCTGTAAATTGATTTGGCAGTGACATCACAGAAGTAAAGCATTTGTTGTGAGTAATCAGCATCCAATGCAACAACGTTAACAAGATCTTGATGCATAAGATTATATTTGGTTGCATCCGTGGACATGTTGCGTACATAATATTTATTAGTAAATATGATCCAGGGTTCAATTATGTCTCGTCTCTTGCAAGTATGCTCGTCTGCGGCACGTTCGTACCAACGTTCATTACATTTACAGTAATAATGACCAGGAGTATTTTCACACCTTTGACTGCACACTTGTGGAGTGTCAACGCATTCATCAATATCAGCACAAGCTTTTCCATCTTCTAATAATTTATATCCTGGATTACATTCACAATAATAACTGGTCGGTGTGTCGACGCATCTATGACCACATTGATTCATCTCGACTTTAGCACATTCATCTACATTACAATGAGGCGGTTCATCACTTTCATCTGGACAATCTGGTTCTTTATTGCACACAAGTTGTTGATTGATGCACATGCCGTTCTTACACATAAAGTCGTTTGGATTTGCACATGTGGTGTTTTTGACTTTAGAAGCTGCAAAAAAAAAAAAAGATAAAGATTAATTATTGTATTAATCATTTTTCCCATTGAAACATTTAATTATACTTACGGCATCCGACTTCATCGGAATGATCGCCACAATCGTCCTGTCCATCGCATCTAAATTGTTTTCTGATACATTTGAAGTTTTGGCATTTAAATTCAACATTTGCATTGCATTCCTTATACCGATTGTTACAGAACTTTCCTTCGTCGCTTCCATCGCCGCAATCGTTATCATGATCGCAAAGCCAATTTCGGTTCAGACATCTTCCGTTATTGCAAGTGAACTGATCTTCGGCACACGGTGTCGGTGCAGGGCAATCGGGAATTGTCTCATCAGCCCCATCCACACAATCGGGATCTCCATCGCAAAGCCATTTTTTCGGAATACATTGAGCACGATTCCACATTTTATTGGCCTCGCACGTGAATTCTGTTTCTTCGTCGCATTTACGCTCGTCTACAATTTTATAGAATATACAAATAAATCAAGTACGAGAAAACTTATTTCGAATTTAACTATTTGGTTCGTATACTTACTGCACTGGTGTCTTTCATCTTCATCGGAATTATCCAAGCAGTCGTTGTCACCGTCGCAAATGTATGTCCGTGGAATGCAATTACCGTTATCGCACGTGAATAAATCACCGAAACAGGTTCTACCCTCGGATTGACAATAACCAGGTGGTTCGTCACTGCCGTCGAGACAATCGTCGTCTCCATCGCAATACCAAGTTGCCGGAATGCATCTGTGATTGGGGCACCGGAAACTGTTCTGGGGGCAAGTTCTTTGAGCGCAGTGCAAAGGATCTTCGTCGCTGTTGTCGCCGCAATCGTTATCTCCGTCGCAGAGCCAGTACGGTTCGACGCAAATGTTCGTGTTTTCACATTTAAGATTATTCGGTGGACAGGTGTTGTTGTGAGGACAACGATCGTGGGTCTCGTCAGAAGTGACGTTATCTTTACAATCGTTGACGCCGTTGCAAACTTGGGCCATTGGTATACAGCGATGATTGGCGCAAGTGAATTCCCCTTCTGCACAGGGAGGATAAACGCATCCTTCTTCGTCGCTTCCGTCACGGCAATCATTCTCGTAATCACATTTCCATGTTTTGAAGATACACCTTCCATTGTTACAGCGGAATTCGTTAGGGTTGCATGAGTGATGAGCTAAATTATCAGAAAAAAAAAGTGAAAAAAATATTTGATTAAACACAATTTGTTAAAATTAGAGTAGTGTGATATAATTTCTTTTTTAGATAGATATTGAATGAAATCTAAAGGAAACTTACAGCAGTAATTTTTATCTTCATCCGAACCATCTCCACAATCATCGTCTCTATCGCAAGACCACATACGAGATATACATCTTCCGTTTCTGCAAGCAAATTTGGAAGCATCGCAGGTAACATTCTTTGGCACGCACATTCTGTCCTCGTTAACGAGTCTACTGTTGTCGTCGCATTTACATTCTGCGGTGTTGTTCGGTGCCGGATGACAAGATTGATCGCAACCACCGTTATTAATTTTACATGGATTAACCGTACAGAGTTGACGTTTGCGTGAATAAACGTGTAGATCTCTCGGCGAATCATCCAAACGTTTGACCAATTCAACTTTGTCGCCTCCAGTGTTTTTGTCTGCTCGATAAACTCCTCTTAGTTGTAAATCTGTCCAATAAATGTGCTCTCTGAACACTGTTATGGCGAATGGATATATCGTCGCGCTAATTAATACTTGTCTGTTTTTGCCATCGAGATCAGATCTTTCAATCTTTTCGCGAACGGCGTCAGTCCAGTACAACATGTTTTCATCGTAATCGATGGCGAGTCCACTTGGCTGAGCGAGATCTTTGTCGATTATAGCTTTTTTTAATGACCCAGCCATTGTCGTGCGGAAAATTTTACCAGATGTTCCAAAACGTCCCCAATCTGTGAAATAGAGAGATCCGTTGCAAGGGTCCACGACGATTGCTCGAGGTCTGTCGACCCTGGCGATCATCACCAAATCTGTTCCATCGATGTTCATTGCATAAATGCTGTTATTCGACGAATCAGTCCAGTATACCTTCTTTTGAGTCCAGTCGTAAGATATTCCCTCAGGATTAATACCTTTGCTGATCAAGGTATGCATTTCACCGGATGATGGATTTTCTGAAGGCAACCAGGCTATCTTGGCCCATGGTCTAATCTGAGTAAAGAGCAGTTTTTCATCCTGATAATCGAAATCGATTCCAACTACATTCGTGAGATTTCCAACTGGTTTGAAAGGAAGATTAGTAACTTTCGGATCTAGACTGATTGCTCTAATTTCTGTCCTTGTAGCGAACACCAAATATTCGTCCACGACATCACACTTTTTGCCATCAGAGGCAAGCATACCGGTAGCGCAATCACATTTAAACTGTTGCGAAGGCATTGCAAAGCAAAGCTGCTCACAACCGCCGTTAGTTGCTCGATTACAAAGATTTGAATCATCAGACGGTTGCGCACTTTGGTCGAAAATGGCAATGTCACGTAACTTTTGTAAATTGGTACGCACTCGAGTTGGTACGCTGTTGTTGCCTGGATTTTTACTGGCTTTGAATACAGTAGCTAAGTTTCTGTCAACCCAATATACATCGTTACCGAATATTGCCACACCCATTGGATTTGGTAAATTTTTTCTAATGATTTGTCGATTTCCACCACTGAAAGACACCTTTTGAATTGTGTCCAATTTCGAATCAACCCAGTAAACATCGTGAGTAATCATATCTATTGTTAAATCACGAGGTGTACTTATACCGGAAGTAACAACAGGAGTCCAGTTAGAACCATCTAGATTAGCTTTTCCAATTCGTGGATACTGGCCGTAATCGATCCAATATAACAATCTCTTTATAGGATTAACAGCGAGTTCTCTTGGGGCATCGGTAGTTGTTTTTACCAATACTTTTCGGTTACTTCCATCCAGCCAACATACTTCAACGTAATTATCGTGTGGGAATACATTAGCGAAATACAAATTTCCTGCAATCCAATCTATCGTCAATCCACGAATTCCATTAAGACCGATTCCTGTTTTTATGACGTGCTCCAATTCGGTTCCATTAGGCCGGATACGGAAGATTCCATTCCAAGATCCACGATTGAATTCTACCCAATAAATCCAATTGTCAGCATAATGAACATCAACGTGAAGAATATGATGACCTACACCAGCTATGGGTACCATTGCTTCTTTGGAATCCTTCAAACTGTATCCTCGTGCGACGTCTAACTGTGTGACAACTGCAAATGTCTTAAATGGTTCGCACTTGTGGTCAGAAATTCTTCGGTATTCCATTCCACAAGCACAGACACGAGTTCCACCTGCGGAAGGTAAGCAAAGTTGTTCACAGCCTCCGTTGTTGTTCAAGCAAGGATGAGAGCCAGTTGCTCGTTTCTTGTAAATTGTCAATGTCTTCAAATCGGCATCATTTTGTATAAGCATTGTAGGATTGTCGCCATTCGGTAAATCTACGCGCTCGATTTTCTCGTAACGCGGATCTAAATAATACAATCTAGATTCGTGTACTGCTAATGCTTTAGGCCACGATATGCTATGCTCTTCTGAAAGAATTGTCCTAACGTTTGAACCGTCAGTGGACATAGCTTTAACGTAACTAGGATATTGTGCACTAAAGTACAATGTTTTCTTTGGGATATCAATTGTTATAGCTTCGGGCTTATTAAGATCTGTTGTTAGGATAATTGAATTTGTGCCATCCATGTTCACTCGGCCAATTTTAACTGGTACTCCGAAACCTCCTTCATCTATCCAAAACACGTGACCATCAATTGGATCCAAACACATCGCTCTTGGTTTCGCTACAGAAGTATTTTTACCATCATTGGTCAATACGATGGTGCGGAATCTTGTTTTTCCGTCGATCTTAATTGCTTCAATGTTCGATGCGAATTTGTTGCCAATGAAAAGATTGCGACCAAGCCAATCAAGTGCCAGTGTAGACGGTGATCCGACAATTCCAGTATTTCCATCAGGATTGGGGAATTCTGTTTTATTGCCGCCGCTATAAGGTATTGTGTATATCGTTCCGTTTTCATCGTCGCCGTCTTTTCCTTGTAGCCAGTAAATAATACGATCAGTTCTATCGTAATCAATAATCCGTCCTCCCTCAATTCCAACTACAGGTGTTATGTAACCGGTCTTAGAATCTCCTGGAGTCAAAGAAACATCAATAACTTGTGATCCCCGTAATACCAAGAGGTATGGCGTTTCCTCTTCTTGACAGCGTCCATCAGCTAACAACTTGAATCCAACTTGACACCTACAACTGTATCCTTCGGGTTTGCTTGGAGATAATAGACACAAATGTGCACAGGTGACATTAGCGCACGGATTTGGACTGATGGGTTGAAGAACCGGGTGGTGTACGTGGATAGAAAGAGGTTGTGAGATCAAGTGAGAGACCACTGTCTGATTAGCCCCTTTGAATTTATGCGCAGACAACACGCGATTCAGCTGTCGATCTGTCCAGTACATAGTGTCTTCGAAGAGCGTTAACGAATGTGGATGCAACAAGTAATGCGAGCTTGCTAGCACTTGCATTCTCTGTTTTCCATCGTACAGGCAGGTATCGATGAAATCTAATTTACTATCTGCAAAGTAGATTCTCTTGTTAGCGATATCCAGTGTCAAACCATTCGGCCAATATATTTTCGTGTGTATAATAGTGGAACGATTTGTGCCATCCATTCCAATTCTTTCAATTCTTGGATTTTCTCCCCAATCTGTCCAGAACAACCACCGTGCACCTGGGCTAGGATCAAGGCACATTCCACGAGGTTGGGTTATATTTTCTTTGACTAATACCATGCGATCTTCACCGGTTTCTTTAGCTACTTCAATTGTATTTAATTTTGAATCCAACCAATATAAATTTTTACCGATCCAATCGTAAGCCAATCCTTCTACAAGATCCAATCCAGTGGAGATGACATCTTTTGGATCACTTCCTCTATCCAGACGCGATATTTTCTTCAATTTCATGTCAGACCAGAATATAGTTCCCGTATGCATGTTACTGGCAGTGGCCACTACGTTTTCTACATTGATTGGTACGCGTTCCAATGTTTGATCTTGCAGATCAGCAACTAAAATAGTATGTCTATTTGATATTATAAGGAAAGCAGCGGAGTGATTGAATGCTTTACATGTGTGTTTATCGAATTCAAGGGTGTAGCCTTCTACACAATTACAGTAATAACTTCCTTTGGTATTTGTACACGTTTGTGAACAACGTCCAGGTGGATAACATTCGTCTATGTCCAAGCAAGTAAATTCATCTACTAATTCTTCTCCGTCGGGACAAGTGCACTGTGCTCCCAATGGCGTTTGCATGCAGCCTGCTGAACATAAACCAGTTTGATGTTTACACTCAGCTAAGTCGCAACCCATGCCTTCGTCCGAACCGTTTGGACAATCCAGCTTTCCGTCACAAACTTTGGTCTTTGGAATACACTTGTTGGTTACATTTGGACATTGCCATTCGTTTGATTCGCACTTGAACGGCGGTGGTCCGCAAGCGTGCAATGATATATCTTCATCTGAACCGTCCCCACAATCGTCCTTTCCATCACAGATATAAGCTTTGAATACACACTGTGTATTTTTACACTTGAAGTATCCAGGCTGACATTCGATTTGACCGCAGGTATCTGGCTCGTCTGATCTATCCACGCAATCTGCCATGCCATCACAATACCAATTCTTGGGTATGCAAACGCCCGACGACACGCACTGGAACATCTTTTCAGTGTTACACATATCCGGAGGATACGATGGACAACCCACTTCGTCGCTTCCATCGTTACAGTCCGAAATGGCGTCGCATTTATACGAGTCCAACACGCACATCTTTTTATCCGCGCAAGCGAATTGATTAGGAAGACACGTTACTGGTGGACAATCGACCTCGTCTTGTTGGTCGAAGCAGTCGTTATCTCCATCGCACACCCAAGATTGAGGTATGCAGTGTCCAGACCGAGGGCATGTAAATTGGAAGAAAGAACAGGTTTTAACGGCACAGAAGTCCCCTTCATCGGAGTTGTCTCCACAATCATTTTCAGCGTCGCATTTCCACATTGCTGGAATGCAACGGTGATTGTCGCAGGTAAATTGGTTGACGGTGCAAGACACATTTGGACATCCAGTTTCGTCACTGTAATCGCCACAATCATTCTCAGAATCACACCTGAAGCTCATTGGGACACAACGACCAGACTTACACTGGAATTCATTGGCTGCGCAAGTTGGTTTCGTACAATTTTGCATCTCGTCACTGTTGTCCAAGCAATCGTCGTCGCCGTCGCACACCCAGGAAGCTGGGACGCATCGCTGATTATTGCATGTAAAGTCCCAGGCATTTGGACAAGCTAACAATGGCGGTTCAGATTCTTTGTCTTCTTTGCAGGTCTTTGCGTCATCGTTGAGCTTTTCTCCGTAAGGGCATCCGCAAACTCTGCTCAACTTATTAGCAGTTAAAGGTGCTTCTGCTTTTTCTGTTGCATTTTTTGGAATGGCGAAACAGAGTTTCTCACAGCCTCCATTGTTTATGGAGCAAGGATGTTCGTGATTTGGATTTTGTACATTTTTGCTGAATACTTTGACGCCGTATAATCTGTTCGTGGATGGTTCTCGCACTAAAATAACTTCCTGCTCGCCGGTCTCTTTGTGCAATCGAATGATGGCATCCAACCGCCAATCGGTAATGTACATCCATTGTTCATGAATCGCTATAGAGAAAGGATGTCTTATTAATCGAGAGTTAACTGTTTGTACATCGGTTCCGTCCAAGTTGGAGTGCTGAACGTGATCGAGCAAGGCATCGCACCAATATAATCGGTCCTTTAGGAAATCGATGGCGAGTCCATTTGGCCAACCTAATGTTAAATTCTTAAATACTATTAGATCCGTTCCATCTGCACGGGCTCTGCTGATGTTTGCTGGACGATCCCATTCGGAGAAGAAAATGTATCCTTGGTTTGGATGAATAACTATTGCTCTAGGACGTTTTAAATCCGTCAACAACGTACGCCGGTACGTTACATTATTGGTACTTAATACATTCAACGTGCCTTTTCGCGAATCAATATAATACAAATTGTTTGCCGCCCAATCTACAGCCAAACCTTCAACGCCCTCGTTTTGACTCGCTAAAACAATTTCTCGACCCGTTCCATTTTGATAAACCCTGAAACAAAAAGTTAATAATTATTTTTTATTTGCATTTAGGCTAAATATTTAAGATACATTTAAATCATTATATAACACTAAGTATATATACTATACGCACCTATAAATAACGTCTTGTAAAACATCGCTGTAATAAATATACTGATCATGGGCATCGTAATCCAAGCCAACGAATCGTGCTCGTCTTGATACGACAGGTAAAATGGCATCACTGAAACCTTCCATCACAGGATCCAGCACTCGTCCTTTGATAAACCTTTGTTGTGAGTACATAAGGAACTCTTGAACGAGGATACAATTTCTTAAATCACTGGACAACCTCCAACCGATATTACAAGCGCATCTATATCCCAATCTGTTTTCCACTCCAGCTGAAGTAACTATGCACATGTGTTGGCATCCTCCGTTGTTGTTGCCGCAAGGGTTCGAGACCCGTGGTTGACTGAGCGGATGCAACGCTCTGATGCCTTTGGCGTCTCTGATTTTAAAAATACTTTGAATAGAATAATCGCCCTGAGTTTTGTCGACGCTCATAACCGCTTGCTTCGTGCTATCGGTCCAGTAAATCCTGTTCTCGAACAGCGTTAGTCTCAACGGCGATGGCACGTGTGGTCCGCGCAGGATCATTATCCTGTTTTGGCCCATATAATTCGCCGTCTCAATGTAATCCAACAACGTGTCGCACCAGTAAATTCTTTTAGCGATTACATCCGCAGCTACGCCTGAAACTCGATACGCAGCTTCGGAAATTACCGGAAAAGTAGATGTCCCGTCCATGTTTGCTCTCAAAACCTGTTTACTATCGGCTATGAACATCAAACCGCTAGTCGGATCCAGAGCAATATCCGTTGGATTTGTTAAATTCGATCCCAAGGCTATTCCGTGATACCTTCCGTCCAATTCAAATACGTCGATTTTTTGAACTATTGAATCGACGACGTAAAGTTTTTCTCCTATCCAGTCAATGGCTATGGAAACCGGTCCCCAAGACCCCGGCAGCGATATATCCACCTGGGGTAAGCTCGTTACGTTGCCATTTAACGCTTGGGAATGAACTTTGCGGGTTTTCATATCGCTCCAGAATAATAGGTTTCGAGAATACAAATAGTCTATACTGCTTGAACCGGTGGTATTTGCTATTAATTTACGTTCCTCGCCGGTTGCTTGCATTTTCCAAACCGCACGCTCTTGTGCCAGCAAGAGTTCTAGGTTTGATATGTTTTGAGCTCGACATTTGTTTTTTCCTAATAAAGTGTATCCAGGAGCACAGCTGCAGATGTAAGAATCCGGTGTGTTTTCACAAAGTTGTTCGCAAAAGCCCCATTCTGAACATTCGTCCCTGTCTAAAGAAAAATTTAAACAATCAAAACAATACCATTCAAATTACTTGATGATACAATTTTCAGAAAAGCAAATAATTTGCTTTTCTTTATCTTGCAAATAGAAAAAGAAATCTAATACGTGAGAAAAAATGAAAAGAAAATGGTTCTTTAAAAGACCATCTTCATAATGAACTGTAAATAGAGCGAAATCTTGATTAACAACTGTATCTTTCAGCGCTAATAAAATAATGGTTGGGAATATTACCGATGCAAGATCTTGAATCGTTAGCGAGTATTCTGCCTTCGGGGCATGCGCAAACACCGCCGGTAGGTGAAGGCCGACATGTGTGTTGGCAAACCAGCGAATCGCACATGTTGGTGACTGAAATCAAATTTGACGAATTAATTTTCGTGCTGGACGTGGGCTGTAATTGTCATTTTTTTCTTTCATTTCTTTTTTTTTTTTAACTCAATTAACTTACAGCAAGCCTCGTCGGCTCCGTCTAAGCAATCTTTTTTCTCGTCGCAAACTTGTGACCTATTAATGCAGAGTGGCTTTCCACCTGGTGAACCTTTTGGGCACAAAAATTTATTGCCCGGACAGATAGTGGCAACGCAATTCTTTTCATCGGAACCGTCGTCACAATCTCTATATCCGTCGCAGTGGTAAGCTATAGGTATGCAAAGTGCATTCGCGCACCGGAACTGGTCTGCCAAGCAAGCCGGGAAATCTGTTGAATTGCACATTTGAATGAATATTACAATATCGGCTATCTCGTATTCCTCGCAACCGAATGAATTCTTTTAATATGATTATTAAACTTTCAATTAATTTATTAAACATTAATCGGTGTGGCTTTAAAAGAAATTTGGTCATGCAAATCCACAACGTTAAGATTAGTTACAAAACGATTTTATAGGTTTCCATATTAGAATATACATAAAAAAAAAAAAAGTTAAATTAATTTTACAATGTATTTATAAAATGCATTAATTTGAATAAATATTCATTTAATTCTTTAAAATTCCTGGCAATTAACTTCTTAATTGCAGCAGTAATATTACTCGATTATTTAAAATCAACTTCCTTATAATCAGACACATTTTATTATAGTATCTTTATTCATGATCGTTGAATTTATTAAAATAACTGATTAAAGTACAAAATCATTAAAGTAAAATGGTCAATGAAGAATTTTCTTTTCTCCAAAATTTCAAACGCAGAAGTGAAAGATAAAGGCAATTGTTGATTACAAACACGACTAAGGCAAATGGAAACACATTCTTGCGCTGACAATTGCATCAAATGAAATAATTCGGCTGTCTAGAAAGAAGGAACAAGTCTTGTAAGACTAACTGCAAGCTTCCTCGTCGCTGTTATCTCCGCAGTCATCTTTGTGATTACACCTAGCGCTCTGCTCGATACAACGCTGAGTCTTGGTACATCTGAATTGGTCCAACCTACAAGCTTTTAAATTCTGACATCCTTGTTCGTCCCTTCCGTTTCGACAATCCAAATAACCGTCGCATCTTTTTTCCTTTGGTATGCAAAGCTCGGGCGTGGTACCGCCACAACGAAAATCGTCTGGCTGACATTTTCTATAATCTGCAATTCCAAACAAACATATTCGTAAATTAAATAAATAGCTGTATATTTATAACGGAGTTGACAAACTCTCAGGATTCATATTACTTTTAAAAGAAAAGACAAAGTTTTGTGAAAGAATGCTTTTTTATCGTCTTATTACCAAAATTTAATTGACTATCTAATTTTTTTTATTACTTTGAAACAACCACTTCCGGATACTGCTTTATTAGTCTGAATAAGTTATAGCCTATGATAATGTTAATTATGTAATTCTTAATTCTTCCATTTATTTAAATCTATCGCATTCAAATAAATAAGATTATAATATCGTCATATGCAAATATATTTTACCGGGAAGAGCAGACAAAAAAAGCCATAGGCAAAAAATAAGAAAGAAGATGGAACGCAATAAGCGATGCGACGTAAAAGAATCAATTGGTCTCATTCGATGAATCTGACCCACAAACATATTCTGTTAACTCTATTTCTTTGGATCAAAGAAAGGTGTTTTGCTTCTGTCGGAAAGGTGAAGATGAATTTTCATTGGTTAATTTAATACGTAAAAACATCTTTTTTAATTTATGGGTGGATAAAATACAAAGAAGTTGGCGAAGCACGACTATCAACAAATTTTCCCGTCTGACTCACCCAAAGTTATATACCAAACTCGTTATTTCTTTGTTTAGAATCTTATGAAACATATTACACGAAACTTTGATTGATAATTTAACAAATTTGCTTTTTTTTTTTTCTTTTTTTTTTTTTTAAGTTTCAGCTAACACAGATTATTGTCATTTATGAATGATTTTATCGGTATTTTTGATTAGCATAAAAATAATATGTAAAGTGGGAAACGTTTTCAAATGAAATGATTATGAAAATAAATGTAAGTCGTAAAATATCGCAGAATAAGTGGCAATAAGCATTATTGCAATATCATTTCATTGTGGGCAAATTTATGGTGCTTTTGCCAATAATTCAGGTTTTCTGAATGCATTAGAATTTGCATTAAAAATAATAACTCACAATGTCACTTGCTTTAGTATAGCGCAAATGGTGTAATAAAAATGAAAAAAAAAAAAATGAGGAAAAACATCGAAAGATGAAAAATATTCAAGCGATGTTAAATTTTGCAACAATGCAGCGATAAAGGTGTTGCTGTCGCTGTTCGCACGACTAGTTTCTCCGACTGAAAATAAATCGAACGTGCGGATTTAGTCGTAAAAAAAAAGGAAAACTGTACTGAGAGAAGAATTTCGTTGTAATTTCGAAAAGCAAATTGAGGACATGGTGCTTTTTATTCGACAATGTGTCGCAAATATTATTTTAAAATCATTTTAGAATCACAGTGAATATAAAAACATTTTGTTTTTTTTTTTTTTTACTTCCAATATAGTTAAAACTGAACTTGACTGTAAAATCTTTAGAAATAATTTTTACTAAACATTCTTAAATTTTTCGTATACCTATCTAATGATAATAAGCCGGGAATTATTGTAGCAATATGATATGTTGTATATAAATCTTTTAGCACCATTCGAAACATCATAAAAATATTAAATGTTTAAATATCAATAAGTTACATTCAAACTTTTCGATTGCTTCTAAAGTTACTACCAATATACATGTTAAACATGCATTATACATATGTACATCGCATTCGACAATAATTGACGCTTCCAGAATTTATTATTATAGTTAATTAAACATGACATAAATGTTAAAGTGGATGTTAACAGATTACTTTAGTATCGCCATAAACGATTTTTAATAAAGATTACAGCTTGTTTTGAAAGATGTTACAAAAAATAGAAATCATGGATTTAAACAATGACGTTTTAAAAATATTCGACAATGAATCCAAAGTCTTATTCAT
>JABFQA010000162.1:0-25258 GCA_022817065.1 Probaryconus sp. ZL-2020
CCACAATTCTCCATAAAGCTCCGCAAGTCATTTTTCACCGGATATTTAGGGAATGTTTCGTAGTTTTATGGAGTTTTATGGACTTTTAGGGAGATTTACGGAATTACTCGAAATCCTAATTTTTTTTGTAGATTCCCGGAAATTTCCATATATCTCCGCAATAATCCCAAAAGTCCGAAATCTGACAGTTTTAGGGAGATTTACGAAGTTTTTCGGGGAATTTACGGAGTTTTTCGGACTTATTTACGGAATTTTACGGACCTTTATAAAGATTTTCGGAGAATTTTTTTCCACAAGGGAATGTTAAAATATCCATACAAGTTTTAATTAAAAAGGATTTATCTAAGACCATTTATTAACAAATGGTTTTATATTCTTAAATTAATAATGCACTTGCTTCCATACTAAAAGTTAATGTTACAAGTGCTTTAATAAAGGCTTATTCTTTTTTTTGTTTCTCTAGTTCACTTCTTATTTCTTCCAGATATCCATTATGTTATGCTAAGTTAATTTGCTATTTCATTTTTGTAGCTTTGCGTTTAAGATCGTCAATACTTCTGTAAATACATTTTTTAAATTATGAATGAATGTATTCATATAAATTATGATTTTATTCAAATATTTATTATAATTAACATCATAAAAATGATCATACTTAGTGTTTATTCTGCTTTCTCTTTTTCAACATCTTTTGCCATTTTAAGAACTAATAGTTGTTGTATCTCAATTTTCTATCTCAAGCCTTACTTTTTTGAACTAATGTTCGTGTTTATCTTAAAGCATTAGTCATTGGGTTGTATAAATTGAAGCTTGTTTTACATCGTAAACAGATTTTAATTTTTGCTACTATCAAATTAATTGTTAATATTTTGTACCTTTGTAATTATAACTTTTTACTAAATGTATACTTATATAAAATAGTAAATTATTTACTTTCATTTTAAAAATTTCTGATTAAAAATTATCAACAATCTGTTGTGCTTCCTTCAACTCTTTTTAAATTTCTTCCATTGCTCTGTTAAACTCTACTTTTTTATTAATGATTTGAGTTTTTTTTTCATTATTATAAAGTAAATTTTGATTTTTATCCAAATTAATCACCTACAAAATTATCAATAAAAAAATTACATATCACTTGTCCTTCTTAAAGAGTGATACTTTGTTATTATCAGTTTGTCGAGTAAGTTCGGTCTATCATATTTATCTATAAAATCTAATCAATTTCATCTTTTTGATTTCTTATTTTTTTATAAGCTTAATAATAATTTGTTATTCAGTCACAAAGTACTCAGTACATTAAAGTCGTTTTGACTTTGATGTATTCTATTTGAAATTTCATCAAATATATTTTTAGTTTTCTGTATACTAATTTCGGCAGTAATTAGTTCCTCTTCCAATAACCTATTAGATAAAATTTGAAATATATGATTCGTGAAACATTACTTTGACTCCCTAGTGACGCAAAGCGACACATTCGCCTCTCAAAAAAAAGCCGTAAGATGGCGCCTCGATGTAGGTATAGTACAAAATATCGTGTGCGCCACGGGACGAAAGTGACAATGATTTCAAACTCGCGTGTTGCTCCCCTCGCTGCGCTCGGGTAGGCAATCACACGCTCGTTTGCAATCGGTCGCTTTCGTCCCTAGTGGCACAATATACTATTCATGCTATAGTTTTCAAAGGTATCGCTTGAAGCGCCGTAAACTAACAAAACATTTTTTTTTAAATAAAGACCTCAAATTTTACAGTTTTCCTGGACGTGATTATGAAGTTGAAAGGAAAAAAAAAGTGAATAATATTTGTTCGAAGAGTGTTGTAAGTAATATATGTTTTATATTAATACTAATATTTTTATTATTAATAACGAAACATACAATTTTAAAAGGATAGAAGTAAGATGTATGATTATTTAGTATTATACAATTCATTGATTAAATCTTTAATTATCTTAAATAAAACATAAAGTAATAGTCAATTCAAGCAAAATATTTCATTATAAGAGATTTTTAAATTTGTTATAATATCTGACTTTTAGATTTGGAAAAAAATATGTTCTTCAACAAAATCCGACTATTTTTCCATGGAGGAAAGAAAAAAAGAGCAGTAGAACGTACAAAATGATTAGAAAAGTGTTATAATAACTACTTATAACTCCTTATAAAGTTGAAAAAAGTAAGAATTGTGAAAGCATTAATAAAATAATAATTATCAAGACTTTCGCTAGAAAGTTGCGGCAAGATTATTTCAAAATCGCAGCTGCAAACTAGCGAAAACGAGATATTACGTTTTGAAGTCCGCGATCAGAAAACTAAGACGTTTTTTGATTTCGTTAATTTTTGCATCATGTTTTGACAGTTTTGACGTTACCGTATGATGACGTCACATTTTTCACACTCGGTTACTTTTTTTTTGCCAGAGGGCACAATATTAATTTCTAAAATTTAAAAAATAAATATTTCTAATAATTTATTTGACTAATTTTAAAACAAAAAAATTGATATAAAAACTAATAATTTACAATTACATTGTAAATGGTTCGGCAAGATTTTATTTAGTTATCTGGGTAGGTCTTCTTAAGTTTGACATCACATAAAGACAAGTCTAAAAATTAAAAAAGAAGAAAAATAATTAAAACCAAAATTTCTTGCTGGTCTACTGAATAAATAAGACTAGCAAGAAATTTTGGTTTTAATTACATTTTTTTTTAATTTTCAGATTTGTCTTTATATGATATCAAACCATTTTGTTTTATGGGTTTTTAATTTATAGATTTGCCTTTTTCTGATATCAAAACTTTTTGTTTTTTAGATTTGGCAGATAACTGAATAAAATCTTGCCGAGCTATTTATATTTATTTCTTTTCTTTCATTAGATCAAAACAGATTTTATTTCACAATATATAATTTAAACAATTTTATTAACTTTTAGTTAAATGATGATCTTAACATAAATCTGTATCTTGCAGCTGTAAGGCAGAAAATTCTTTTCATGGATGCAAACATTCGGCAGAAATTTAGGCTTTCATTAATGAAGAGAACACTACTTTTCGAACGGACACAACTCATATGTGGCTTGCCCTTAATACAAATTTTCAGAACAAAAATAGAAAATGTGATATAATTTTTCCTGGCACAAAAAGACAAGACATACAAAGTATTGACAAATTGCAAAATGTACCAGAAGAAGTAGGGATCGGCGATATATATCGAATTTCGTTATTACATGTTATTTCCCATTCAAAATATCGATATTTCGATAAATATCGATATTTCCATTGTTCTCGCCGAACCCTAAGAAGAAGTACTGGACGTTTACTGTGCTTTCGCAAAGTATTTGAATTCGCTACAATTAGTGCAAAAAATGCAAGATGCTCGTTCGGCAGAATTGCACAATCATTTATTGGAGCTGAAAAATGTTTGTGAACATTTATATGATATACACGTTGGAACTGTTTAACACAGCTACCAAAGTACCACAGTCAATGAGGCCACGTTGAAGCTGCAGTAAACCATTTGTCCACCTCACTTGTTGAAGAAATATGAAGAAATAATTGCTACACCAGATGAATGGCTGCAAATTTGCATTGAATCTGCATAACAGTCATCTTGTCAGAAATGGTATCCATACAGATCCAAAAGAATTACAAGTCTAAAAGAGCTTATCGAATCAATGTAAAATAGAAAGTTTTGATGGCAGATATGTCCCATAAATGGCCTAATTCTGTGCCTTAATTGGTTTAACTGTGAAATATATTGGTATTATTATTAAAATGGAACAACCTTTTTACCTTTATTACTGACGGCATAATAATGGAAAACTTACCTTTAAATGTACAAAAATGCCATTTCTTTGTATATTTTCATGTTTATTATATACATATAAATATTTAAAGAGATGAGCAGTTTTCAAGAAACATCATTCCTAAAAATTGAATATTTTTATTTCAATTTTTTCTTGCATGTATTGTTATTATGCACTTGGATAATTCAATTGTAAATGAAAAATACGAGTAAATAAAATGATTTCAATTTATAATTTATAAAGTATTCTTTATTTTAATTTTACAAACCGTCAAATACATTATACCTCTTCTTTTTCTTTAACTAAAGTGGTAATAAATTACAAATAACACAGCGAATGTACATAATGTTATCTATGTAAGAAAGAGTTTCATTAAAAAATTGTTGCAGAATTTTAAACAATATCATTCTGAATTGCTCTCTCGACGTGTATTCGAACAGAAGCATTATTGTAAAATTGTTCTATTTCGTCGTTGGCAAATTTTAGATTAACTGCAAAAGTTGGCATTACCAATGTTGCATTTCTCTTCATAAGATCTGACTTGATTTGAGGAAATCTCTTATATGCCATGACGAGATCACCACCCATGTAAAAATGAACATATATGTCCCATATATGTAACCATATATAAATATGAATCCATATATGTAACATATATGTCTCATATATGGCAAAATATATGTCACATATATGGTATGTAACTGACTTGCATTCATATATGGGACATATACGGTACATATATGTTAACATTTATGGAACATATATGAGCAATATATGGACATATATGGTAACGTATAAGGCAAATATGTGAGGAATATATGAAACATATATGGTTACATATATGTGACATATATATTTATTTTTACATGGGCAGGTTCAGCCAATTTCAGAAAACCACTATCATTTTTAATAAATCTATCTGTACTTTTACCATCATATGCTTTTGATATAAATGAAACTAATCCATCAGACGTTATGCCAATGAAAAATTTGCATGTAAAACGAATTTTGTAATTCGGATACATGACTACTTGTTTTTCTACTGTAGTAGGTTTATCAGTTTCAATTTCGGTGTAAACGGTGATGCACCTACAAATTGGATATTTTGCAAATCAGATTTATTCTTAGGTATTTCTTGGAAGGCCAAAATTCCAAATTTTTGTCTTTTCTTTTATACTTTGTTAAAAATGATAAAACATTTTAGATACGGTACTTTCATGAATATTAAAAAATATTTCAAGGGCATTAAATGACATTCCTAATTTCAACTTCATAAATATAGCAGTCATCTGTCTTCGATTTTCGGTTTCGCAAAGAATTTTGTCTGCTCTTCTTCTCCTGGTATAATGAATTTTAAAAATATATTTAATATTTTAAATGATATTCCAGTTATTTTTTTAAAATCCTTTTCATTGGTAATTCCATTGCATCCAGTGAATAATGTACGGTGATCAATTATGGTACAAGTAGTTTTTCATTGTTTGGATTTCTGTTTGACTCATTGCATTTTTTTTCGAATTCTGTTTGACACATTGCATCCACCTACTTAACTTCATCTGACGCATTAGATGTTTGTAGGAATACAGATTCATCATTTTGGCCCAACGGATAGATTACAGTATCGCATAATGCTTCTGTAGGTCTATCTAAATTAAAAATTAAATATTTTAAGCTGACAGGAATATTGTTTTACATTAATAATTGCAAAGCAATATTAATTTGTATTCCATCTTAATATATTTTATATTTCCTACACCTAATTGTAACATCTGATTTGTGATAACATTATTATAAGTATTTATTTTATATTGTTATTTCAAGTAAATTAATGGTATCTACGATAGATCATATTCATCATCATATTTTTTATGACTAACAAAATGATCACTACAAATTCTAGAATTTTTTGTTTGAAACCAACGTCGTCCTTCGTGCATTCTGCAAAATTACAAATATTAATATAAAAATATAATAATCACATAATAAAAATTAAATTTTATTCCATAATTTATTGTTTAATAACGCATATTTTATTATTGCATTTCTATAACCATTAAATGCACTTACCCTTTCATAACAAATTCAATCCATTTCTTTTTACGCTCAATATCAAAACTTTTTCCTGGAAAACTATAAAAACGTTTATCAGGAGTAAGTATTTCTGTGTTTTTACAATTAAACACAACACAATTTCAATGAAACATCCTTTTTCAACGAAATATAAACCGATTTCAATCACTTGCCTACCACAGTTTAGACGGCGCAATATAAGAAATTTATAGTACTGTTAGAATAAAGTAACTCAGAGGAACTTGGTTTAAGTATTCTTTATTTAGGAGCAACTCGAACTCTCACAAAGCTTGCTCTTCCTACTCAATCTCAAAACCAACTGCCGTTGCTACCACAAGGCTCAACAGTCTCTACACACACACGCATACACACTCACACGTACATAGGTTGCGCGTAGCCAATCGGTGTGGAGTATTTGAAATGTGAATGTTTATCACTCGGGCAACTTATGGCGTGTTCGTTTTCTACATTATTATTTAATGTTGTGAATTTGTCCTTTTCTCTCTGAATTTTACATCATAGGAAAGAAAAAGACAAATTCACAACATTAAATAATAATGTAGAAAACGAACACGCCACTAGTAAAGCTTAGACTCACAAGCTCGCCAGTAGTCTAAATTCCTCAGTTTCTCATTAACCTGAGTTCGAGTTAATCTCCACTTTTATTTGTTTCAATCTCATTTTACATAACAAAAAAATATAGTTCGGACTTTGACTCGATATAATTCTTAAATGCTTAAACTAAACTTAATCTAATAAAATTTGTAAGTTCGCAAAACAAATTGACACAAAATAAAACAGTACAATTTAATGTATTTATTACAGCCTTTATACTAAGTCTCTTTTAATTCTCAAAAACAATAATGGTTTTAACTTGACAGCGTATAATAATAGTACTTCGTCTCTTGGGATTTACACATAATTTTTGGCATAGTAGTCTGGTTCTCGACGAACCCGCGTAGAACGTCGCAGTTTCGGTATTTCGTCCGTTGGTGCATCTACAAGAGTTTTGTCTTTATATTTCTCGATGTTTTGTCTATTTGTATCGACTCCTACATGCGATTCTTCGTTATCCGATAGGAGCTCTTTTTCGGGTGAATCATTTAATTCGTAATCTTCGGGTTTTATACCGCGCCAAATCTTTAATTGGCTCACGTGAGCAGTGGTTTTGATTTTTTGATTTCGTGCATTAGCAATCATCTTAATTTCGTAGGTGTCTCCTTTCATCTCACGAAGAACCACATAGGGTTCGCGGTATTTCGATTGAAGTTTTGTACTTTCACCAGTTCGTCGTAAGTTTCTTTGTAATGCTTTTGCGTTTTACATATTTCGGCACGCACTTAGCTTTGGATTTCTTGTAGAATTCTATAAGTTTCGCAATTTTTCGCCAATTCTCGCATTGGACCTTCTTCGAACCGCGGAAGATATCCAAACAAAGCTACAAAAGGGGCCTTACCGGTCGTTTTATTTACGCATGAATTCAAGTCTCGAGCAATTTTTTTTTTTTATTTTTGTCCCATTCTGTGTTCTCGCCCTCCCATGCCGCCGCACGCATCGGAGCCTAAATGGTTTGGTTCACTCTTTCTGCCTGTCCGTTGGCTTGAGGGTGTCTACTTGAGTTGTAAATTACTTTTATTCCTCATTTATTACAAAACTCGTTAAACTTATTAGAGGTAAAACTAGTACCACGATTGCAGATTATTCGATTAGGGGCGCCAAAATGTTCCGCGAAGTTCGTGAATCTTTTTACCGTGGTCACGGCATCGGTTGTCTTTGTTGGCTCGAGTACAACAAATTTAGTCAGATTGTCAACTATGGTTAGCACGTATTGATTCCCGTGTGGCGATTTAGGAAAGGGACCCAAGTGGTCCACATGAACAACTACAAAGGGACGTTCACCAGGCGGTATTGTGTGTAAAACCCCAGGCTGACGACCTCTAGGTTTTCTTATCATTACGCACGGCAAACACCTAGAAATGTGTTCCCTCACGTAGTTCCGCATTTTTGAGAACTAATAATGTTTCATTCGAGTTAATACCTTTTCGAGTCCGAAATGACTGGACAAGTCATGGTATCGTATAACAAGAGCCTTCCTAATTTCTGCCGGAACGACGTAAAGGTTCACCTCGGTGTTGTCGCGTTTTTCCGTCTTATACAATATTCCCGAATGTAATCTATAGTTACCCGTCGCGTCGCGTTCTTCTTTCTTTCTCTCTTTCTCAGGTTTTTCAAGGATACTAATGATTCATTTTAGACGCGAGTCGGATCTCTGATAAATGAGAATCTCATCTTCACTGGTACTCACAGTAAGAATGTCACTCTCTGGAATTTTCGGGTTTTCATCAGAGTCCGGCGCGCGTGATAGCGGGTCGACGTGCTTCATTAACTCGCCTTTTCGATGGCGTATCTCAAAATTATACTCGCTTAACGCGTTAGCCCATCGTGCCACTTGTGGGTATTTTGTTTTTGCCGTGTTCAGATACACAAGAGCTTAGCAATCTGTAACAATTGTAAATTTCAAGGGAATTAAAAATGGTCGAAGGCTTTCGACTGCCCAGCTGATGGCTAGAAGTTCAAGTTTACCGGAATGATAATGTGCCTCGACGTCGGAGGTTCGGCGACTTATCGCGTAAACTAAGTTGAGTGCACCTGACTCGCCGGCTTGCAGCATCATCGCTCCAAGACCCGCGGAACTCGCATCAGTGTGAAACTCGGTTCTCAATGCTGTTGGAGAATATATACTCAAAATCGGGTGTGACGTAAGCTGAGTTTTCAAGGTAGAAACTCAGCTTACGTAGAAAACTCAGCTTGCTCTTCCTACTCAATCTCAAAACCAACTGCCGTTGCTACCACAAGGCTAAACAGTCTCCAAACACACACACACGTATACACACTCACATGTGCATAGGTTGCGTAGCAAATCGGTGTGGAGTATTTGAAATGTGAATGTCTATCAGTACTGTGAATTCCGCGGCACCCAAAAAAAGCAGCCTATCGCAAATAGAGGCGCTTCTTCCAGAATTTTAAAGGAAGTCTGGGGTTCTATTCTCTAACTTTTTTTTACTTTTTCCATGGTGTAATGAGCATTTATTTAGTTTTCGAATTGTATCATGTAGAGAGAGAAAGAAATACCCATTACGTCATAGAAAAAATTAAAAAAAGTTAAAGAATTGCACCCCTGAGGACTATAAACTTTATAATAATTTTAAACCAAATAGTTAACAAATATTACTGAAATTTAGTAAACAATATGTTTCGCGGGAAATATAAAATTTAAACTTTATATTTGAATTCTACATCCTCTTAAATAACAGAAAATATTTCTTCAACATTTTTTTAATATTTATAAATAAACAATATTTTATAGCGGACAAGATATTATTGGAGAATCTGGAAGTAGATGAAAATGGATATTTACTATCCAATCATGATCTAACGCCTCGAGCAAAAAGAAGAACAGTTAAGAAATCTAATAAAGAATTAGAAACAGAAAACACCAACAAATTAATATTACTAAAAAATCCAATATTTGAGACATCTGATGGTAAGTGTTGAAATATTACAAAAATGATTTGTCACTCATCCGTAACAACACAAAATAGGCGGAAAATGAGTTAAACGTTTATTATAGGGAAGAGCGTTGTACCTAGGGCTAGCGAACTGAACGTATCTTCATTAATTTATCAGGAAGGTGCGGTCAGTTCTCTGGCCCTAAGTACACCGCTCTCCCTTAGAATTTAAAAGTGTTTCTTTATAGTGAACTGTAAAAATTTCCGCATTATGTTCAATGAACGTTTTTGAATGTTCAATGAAGGTATCTGTGTTCTTGGGGATGTTAATAGTATATTACGGTCGAGAGCGCCACCGGCGCCCGAGGCTTATACGCTATTTTTCGTACCGAGGGCAAGGGCAAAAGAGGAACAAGCGGGCGTGAAAGTGGACTTTCACGCCCGCTAGTTCCACTTTTGTCCGCGCCCAAGGTACGAAATAGTATATTACGGCCGAGGGCGCCACCGGCGCCATTTCATACAAAAAATTCATTTCATACAAAAAAATTAATTTAAAATAGATAATGATACAAATAAAGAAAAAGAAAATAAAAGAGAAAAAGAAGAAAAAATTACAAAAATTAAAGAAAAAAAAAAAGAAGAGAAAAGAAAAGAAACGGAAGAAAAAGTTAAAGAAAAAAATGAGAAAGAAACAAATGGCAAAGACAAACAAAGAAATTATAAAGAAACAGAAGAAAAAGACAAAAAACGAAATGAAAAAGAAACAATAGAGAAAGAGAAAGACAATAGTGAAACTGAAATAGAAAAGAAAGCACCAAAAAAAAATGAAAAGCAAGAGGCAGAATATCCAAAAAAAGAAGGAAAACAAAAGATTGAAAAAAATATAAATGAAAATAAAGAAATGGAAAAAGATCATAATTGTAATTGCCCTTATTGCCCAACAAAAGGTAATTTTATAATACACAGAAATAATATATGGTTATTAAGATCGTACATCGAAACGTTGTATTCAATAAAATGAAGGATATAACCAAAACCAGCGTTTCTAATTTTATGGATTTTTAGTGTCACTATGTCAATATTTCCCATGAATTGAAAAAAGACAGAAATACTAAATCTTTCCAAAGTTAGAAACACTGAACATCACGAAAGCTTTAACCTTTTCAACTATTGGTCCAATGACCATTACAGCAGAAATGTATTTACTGACTGTACCCCCACTCTACTCCTCTGGGGCTTTCTGGGGTCTCTGGTAGTTTGGAAAAACTAGCATAGCACTTCAACCCTGCTGGAAAAACCTATATGGGATCCTCATGTCGGAATCCCTCATGTAATTACCATGTGGGATTTTGGCATAGGAATCCCACATGGGTTTCCCATATAGAATTTCCAGATGCGTTTCTCAGATAGCATTTCTAGATTTGATTCCCATATGGGATATCCAGATAGGATTTCCAGATGAGTTTTGTAGATAAAATTCTTGGATAGAATTCCCAAATGGATTACCCAGATGGGATACCCAGATGCGTTTCTCAGATACAATGTTTAGATAAGATTCCAAGATGGGTTTCACAGACAATTTTTGGGTAGGATTCCCATACGGGTTACCCAGATAGGATCCTCAGATGCGTTTCACAGATAGAATTTTTAGATATGATTCCTATATGGGATACCCATATAGGATTCTCAGACGGGTTTCACAGACAATTTTTAGATATGATTCCTCTATGTGATACCCAGATGGGTTTCTTGGATGGACCTCCCAGATCAGTTTCTCAGATAGGATTTCAATTAAAGTTATTAGATTTGTCATCAAACTTTATTTAAACAAATTGTGTGACATGACTTTATAAAGGTTTTTATTAATCTGATCAATACTAACAATATATAAATAAGAACAATCGTTATAGCAACGAATAAAAATGATAATTAACAAACGAAGATCATACTAATTTAAATTCGACTTTTCTTTTTTGTTTTAACAACGTTTAAATAATTCAAACTTTAATACTTTCCCTTTATTAAATAAAAAAAAATCGAATTTATATAATAAAACTTTTACATCAATCCCATTTCATTACATAAAATTTGTAGACGTGTTTTTGACAAAGGTTTTGTCATAATATCTTCTATTTGTTTATCTGCTTAACACCTAGACTTCCTTCAGCCAATTTTTCACGTATGAAAAAATACTTGATTGCAATGTGTTTTGTACGACGATGAAACTCTGGATTTTGAGCTAATTTAACTGCTGCTGCGTTATCTATTTTTAAAACAGGAACTTTTTGTAGTTTCGTGATTTCTTGATACAGTCTAATTAGCCAAATAATTTCCTTGACTGCTTCATTTGCTGCTATAATTTCAGCTTCTGTAGTTGAAGTAGCTACCATGGCTTGTCGCTGACTTAACCAAGATATAACTTCTCCAGCATAAATAATAACCACTCCTGACGTTGATCTACCCGTCTTTGAGCAACCTCCAAAATCTGCATCACTGTAACAATCTAAACTATAATTTCTTTTTGATTTATATAAAATACTATAATTGATTGTTCCTACTATATAACGAAAAACTCTCTTTAATCTTGTTATATCTTCAGAAGTTGGATTCTCAAGAGATCTTGACAAAAAACTAACAGAATATGCTAAATCCGGCCTTGTTCCCAGCATCAAATACATTAATGCTCCAACTGCCTCTCCATAAGGAAAGTTTTTCTTATTGTCTTCTATCCCTGGTTCTGACATCTCTGGAGTCTTCAACATGGGCGTAGATACTGGTCTACATCCAGAAAAACCGAAACGTTCCAAAATTCCTTTAGCATAAGTTTCCTGGCTAATCTTGATACTTCCATCTATAGTTCTTTTAATCTGCAAACCAAGAAAAAATTCTGCTACACCAGTTGTAATCTTGAATTCTACTTTCAATTCTTCATAAAATATTTGCAAATCTTTTTCATCCGTAGCTGAAATTAGTCCATCATCAACATATAGGATCACTAAAATTTCCTTTCCATTATTATGTCGAATGTATAAACAAGGATCAGCCTCACTAACTTTAAAACCAAGACCCCAGAGAAAATCATTGAAGCGCCTGTTCCAACATCTCGGTACTTGTTTTAATCCGTATAAACTTCTTTTCAATTTGCAGACTTTGTTTGAACCATCTTCATATCCTCTTGGTTGTTTCATATATATTTCTTCATCTAATTTTCCATATAAAAATGCTGTTGAAACATCAAACTGTCCAAGACACATATTTTTACTTGTTACTATACTTAGTACTGCACGAATTGTAGTCATCTTTGCAACAGGACTAAACGTTTGACTGTAGTCGATTCCTTCTCGTTGAGCAAATCCTTTTACAACAATTCTTGCCTTAAATCGGTTAATACTTCCATCTGCATTCGTCTTTTTACGAAAAATCCATTTGCAAGGAAGAGGTTTGGTATTCGTTGGTAAATCTTTAAGTTCCCAAGTGTCATTTTCTTTTAATGAATTTATTTCACTAGCCATAGCTTTCTTCCACTCTTCACTATGCTCATCTTTTAATGCTTCTTCATATGTGTCCGAAGTCTTTGTTGTATTAACAAAATTTTCTAATGCCATTATACTATCATAGAAATAATTAGGCTTCTTCAAAGTTGAACGATTTCTAAGATTAAATGTTGACTTATTTTGCTGATCATTTCTTTCTTCATTGTTATTGAGCATGGAATTTTGTTTTATTGAAGCATTGTTTTCTCCATCGTCAGTTTCAACTCCAGTTTCATAATCTTCACTATCATCTTCTATAATAGTATCTTCATCATCTTCTTCTGAATTTCTTTGTTCATCAATTTCTTCTAAATTTCTTTCCACTTCAACTTCTTCTAAATTTCTTTTCACTACATCTTGTGATGATTCTTTTAAAACTTCTGACTCTATACTCTGAAAAGGTAACTTGACGTGTTCAATGCAACTTCCTGGTGTCTCTTGAAATTTCACATCTCTTGATAAAATGACTTTATGGCTTTCTTTTATCCAAATCCTATAACGTTCATCACCATCATATCCAATTAAATATCCTTTTTCTGCTATCTTATCCATCTTTCTTCTCTTTTGTTTTGGTATATGGGCATAACATGTTGATCCAATAATTCTAAGATTTTTAATTCTGGGTTTCTTGCACATCCATAATTCGTAAGGACTGATATTATCGATTGATGATTCAAAATATAAATGATGATATTCAAAATATAAATTGCAGTGGTCACAAGCTTAGCCCATATAGCTTCTGGATGAACAATTTCTGGATTTGCGTATTTCAAACTCCTAGCCATTTCTAAAATTGTCCTATTATCCCGCTCACAAAGACCATTTTGCTCAGGAGTGTAGGGTGTAGTTAAACGATGTTTAATTCCATTTTCTTTTAAAATAGACTTGACATTCTTGTTATCGAACTCTCCTCCATTATCACTTAGTAACTCTTTAACAGTATGTCCCAACGTTTTGGTTTGTTTCAAGAAATCCTTCAAAGCTTCCGACACATTAGATTTCTTCTCAACAATATATCCAGTACGATACTTTGTGTAACTATCCTTAAATACAACCAAATAACGTTTCTTCTGAAATGAATCATCAAAAGGTCCACAAACATCCGTCGATATAAGTTCCCCAGGAGTCTTCGATATCTCTTTTCTACCAAAAGGTAACCGATGCGCCTTTCCATAAACACATGGTTCACAAAGCTCAACATTTTTCTTTACTTCAATATTCAAATCCATTTTAAGCTTCTTTTGAACATGTCGTTTATCTTGATGTCCCCATCTTTCATGATAAAGTTGAAGAACTGAATCTCCATTTTCAACTATATTTATATTAATAATCTTCTCAGGAAGTATTGGCTTGAATTCTGCCCTAAACAAGGTTCCATTAACTTCTCTATTATCACACAACCTGACTACACCATTTATCTCAAATGAACAGGTAGTAGTAGTTGATCTTAAAAAACTATTTCGATTCAAATCCTGAGCAGCTAAAACAGAAAGCAGATTTTTTGAAATATTTGGTACATACCATACATTTTTCAATTGCAAAACTTCTTGTCTGTTTTCTACTGTTGATAGAATTTGAATTGTTCCTTGTCCAGATGCAGTCAGAATTTCCTTTCCAGCAACTTTGACATTGTGTGGATGTTTAAAAAACTCAAAATTAACAAAATACTCAGGATTGTTTGTTACATGTTTCGTAGCACCATTATCAATCCACAAACTTTCTGCATCATCTTCTAGAGAATTAACTTCACCACAAACAGTTAACAACGTTATATTTGTAACTGCTGTACCATCTTTACCATTTGCTTTCTGAGGCGGTTTTCCATCAGCAATCCACTTTCTACAATTGATTACCCAATGGCCCTTTTTCTTACAATAATTGCAAATACTATTCTTCTTATATTTATTCAGCTTGTTCTCGTTCGTGTACTTTTGCTCATTTGACTTTGTTTCTAAAGTTTCTTGTACAACCGTCTCACTAATCACATTTTCTGTGAAATTTCTCTCAAACATACACAGTTGTATTGTCAATTCGTCAAATGATTTTTCTTCACTTTTTGTTAATAACATCCAACTTGATTTGAATGTCTCAAAATTCTTTGGCAAAATGTGCAAAACTTTGCAAACTAACATTAAATTGGGTAAACAATTTTCATTTTTAGCCTTCAGTCCATTATTCAACTCATTCCACAAACCTCTCAATTTTGCAATATGAATAGAGACATCTTCACCTTGAGTCCAACTAAAAGCAATAAAGTCAGTACAAATTTTGAACAATTGGTCTTTGGATGCTGCTTCAAAATGTTGCTTCAAAGATTCCCAAACTTCATGAGCTGTTTCCTTATCCATAATTTTTTGATAAACTATATCTGTAACTGCAGTTGTCATCATGGATTTAGCATAACTATTTGCTTCACGGTGCAGATCAGACTTCTCTTTATGTTTTTTAATTTCATTTTCTGTAGCATTTAAAGCAAGCGGTTCTGGTTTTAGTAGCTTCCCATCAATAACATCTAAGGCACCCTCATGATAATCAAGTAAATCTCGAATTTTGTGCTTCTAAACTGGCCAATCAATTTCACCTTTTAACGACTTGATATGTTTAACTAAATCCATTTTAGTCCTTTCCATAAAACTTTTCTCAAAATCGTTATAGCAAACTTAACTTGTTCAAAAAATATTATTTATTTAATAATTGTACTCTTTTTCCTTTTTACTATTTGTCATACAGCACACTGGGCCCATAACCAATTAAAGTTATTAGATTTGTCATCAAACTTTATTTAAACAAATTGTGTGACATGACTTTATAAAGGTTTTTATTAATTTGATCAATACTAATAATATATAAATAAGAACAATCGTTATAGCAACGAATAAAAATGATAATTAACAAACGAAGATCATACTAATTTAAATTCGAATTTTCTTTTTTTTAACAACGTTTAAATAATTCAAACTTTAATAATTTCCCATATAGGTTTCCCGCATAATACTCCCAGATAATTTTCCCACACATACTTCCGAAATAAAAATACTAGATTTAGTTTTTGTATGGGATACCCATAGGAATCATATCTAAACATTGTCTGTGAAACCCATCTGGGGATCATATCTGGGTAACCCATATGGGAATTATATAAAAATCTCATGTGGAATGCATCTGTGGAAAATTATCTGGGAGTCCTGTGTGAGAAACCCATATGGGAAATCCTATCTGAGTATACCATATGGTTAACCTCTCTAGGAATCCCATCTGCGAAACCCTTGCGGCAATTTTATATGGGAACCCTAACTTTGAAACCCATGGGTATCATATTTGAGAATCCTATGTGAACAATCCTATATCGGAAACATATGTGGGATTCCTATGCCAAAATCCCACATGGGAATCCCATATATGTATTTTCAGCAGGGATTAAAGATAAAAATATCCGTTGTGAATAATTCTACGTTTGTTAAATTTCTTATTTTCCAAGAATCTGTTTTTTCTGTTTTTGGAAAAAGATCAATAAACTATTTTAGATGATACCTCAACGATACAAAATGTTCACAAAGTTGATTAAATGATTGTTTTAAGTTTAACGAACGTAAAAATGTTCTTGTCATATTGTTATATTGTTATATATATTGCTTTCAGAAAAATATTGAATAAATATAAATATAATATAAATATTACAGGAACAGAAGAAAACAAGCGATTTATGAGAAAATTATTGTTATGTTTTAAGGATGCTACGACAAATAATATCAATTATCTAGCTAATATATATTTTAATAGTAATAAAAATCAACATTTAACAGAAGAACATATAACAAATAATAACCACCAACCGAATAAGGTAACATATTCATCTATGTTTTATCTGTTGTGAAGGCGAAGTGTAATCCGTATTTGACCTAGATCTGATAAAGTCTTACATTTGCTCCGAATCTGATAAAGCTTCATATTTAACGTGTTAGCGAGTCAAATATAAAAATACATTACTTTGCCGACAGCAAGTAAGCGCCCTTGCTACCAAAATTACTATTATAACCCTATAGTGTTATAACATATAACCCTGCAAAATGTACGCTAGTCATTTAGGGAACGAACTCCATTTAAATAACACGGAGTGACCTGTCACCCACAGCTCGCAGAGTTAAAAAACACATTTTATTGTAATAAAAAAAATTTTTGTCGACATAACATGCACGGAACAGTGTTTCTAACTTTAGATACATTTAGTATTTCTGTCCATTTCTGATTCATAAGAAATAGTGAAACAGACCCTAGTAGAAATATGTTTGTCTGAAAATGTCTGAAAAATTCTGAAAAAGTCTGAAGAAGTCTGAATTCCCAATTTAAAAACTTTTTCAGACCTTTTCAAACATTTTCAGATTTT
The DNA here is from genome assembly GCA_022817065.1 of Probaryconus sp. ZL-2020. Lineage (NCBI taxonomy): Eukaryota > Metazoa > Arthropoda > Insecta > Hymenoptera > Scelionidae > Probaryconus > Probaryconus sp. ZL-2020. The sequence goes on from JABFQA010000162.1 coordinate 17,298, forward strand.
TTCAGATTACGGCTATAACTGTTTTGAAAAATTATTATGTCTAAAAATATCTGAAAATGTTTGAATAAGTCTGAAAAGGTCTGAAAAAGTGTCGAAATTGGGAATTCAGACTTCTTCAGACTTTTTCAGACATTTTCAGATAAACATATTTCTACAAAGGGAGATATTAAAAACCCTTAAAATTAGAAACATTGGCATTAAATAGTGCATTACTACTACAGTCAAACCTCGCTAATTCTAAACTGAAGGGAATAAACAATATTTTCGAATTGTAGACGTTTTAAATTAACGAGTTTTAAATTTATAGAGATTTTCTCAAAGGAAACGAACATAATTTCGAATTGTGGAGGTTTTCGAATTAGTGAGGTTCGAATTAACGAGGTTTGACTGTATACGATTTTTTTCATATCGAGTATAATGGGCAAAAATGGACATTGTGCGCTAAACAAATACGAAAATATCTTTCTTTGTGTAGATGCGATAAAATAATTATATAAAAATAAAAAAATAAAAATAATTATGGCGCTAGGTGAACTCCTCCAAAATGATGAGGCAATAGGTAACTGTTGCTAAATATACTATACCATCTCTTCCAAATGCTGCATGTAGTATTGCACAGAGGGCAAGATTTAATTTTCTTTAATTTTTTTAAAATATGATATATGACTCCTGCAAAAGAGATTTCGAATCTCTTTAGTGACTTGAATTTGTTCCGACGATGAGTCTCCTTCGAGTCTCTATTCTCTTGGTGAATAATAGAAATACTGCGAATAAAGAAACACTGTGGGTTGTTTGTAGCAAGTCGGTGTGTATTAGTTCCTTCTATACGCGAGAAACAATTTCGGTTGTTGGTGGGAAGTCGGTGCTGATAAGGAAGATGTTGTACATATATTTGTTGTTTTCTTCAGAAATTAGGTTTTGGAGGAATTGGTAAAGTGTATTTCGAAATGGTAAGAAAACTTTTGGAGGAGTTGGACGAGTATATTTCGAAACGGTAAAAAAGTTTTGGAGGAGATGGGGTAGTGAATTACGAAATTTGGAGGAGCTGGCTATTCCCCACAGTTATATATATGCGCAATTAATGTAAATTTTAAATTTAAATTCAAAATTACAATGATGTAAATTTGACGAAAATCGTTTACATAATTGCTGGTTATCAGTAATTTGTACTAAAATAATATGATAAATAAATTAAGAATAAACAAAATATATAATTATTTAGGTTGAAATTGGAAAAGATATATATATTGACAAATACAAAATAGATTCTTTAAAACTAAGCTATTATAAAAAACCACTTGAGTTTATGAGAGAATTATATAGAAGTATATACGGAAACAAATTGGCTAATGTTTCCATTTCCGGAAAAGGAGAGAATGTAAGGGAAAGCATTCCAGACAGCATATTTCATGGAGTTTATGGTATATTCATTATAATTAAATTAATTATAATTTGTATAAATTTTAAGTAAATTGATTGTTACGACCCTGGCTTAGCTACCTAGACGAATTAAATTCATGTATTATCAAGACTTTCGCTAGAAAGTTGCGGCAAGATTTTTTTCAAAATCAAAATCGCAGCTGCAAACTAGCGAAACGTCTATTACTAATTAAAACGACCTTAATATAACGTTTTAACCTCCAACAAAATTTATTTATTATATATTTTTAATTACTAAATACCATATATATGTCCTTTTACAGACTAAACATATATGTTTAATCTTAGCTTACGGGAAAATATTTCTGAAGTCCGGGATCAGAAAAAAAAATTTTTTTATATATTTTTATTTATGGCGTTTTCTGATTATGTTAATTTTGTATCATGTTTGAGTTTTGACATCATTGTATGATAACGTAACATTTTTCACGCTCGGTTTCTTTCTTTTTTTCCGCCAGAGGGCATAATATGAAATTCTAAAATTCAAAAAAGGAACATTTCTAATAATTTATTTGATTAATTTTAAAACAAAAAAAAATGGATATCAAAAGCAATAATTACAATTACATTTTAAATAGTTCGGCAAGATTTTATTCAGTAATCTGCCAAATCTAAAAAATAAAAAGTTTTGATATCAGAAAAAGGCAAATCTAATAATTAAAAACCCATAAAACAAAAAGATTTTATATCACATAAAGGCAAGTCTGAAAATTAAAAAAAAAAAAAATAATTAAAACCAAAATTTCTTGCTGGTCTTATTTATTTAGTAGACCTTGGTAGTAGATTTTGGTCTCTTTATCAAAGAAAATGACCGGTCGGCAAAATTTCTCGATGTTTTAAATTTATTTTTTCCTCTTATTTGGTTCTTAATTTTACATGATATCATGTTTTTTTGTTGTTTTGTTAGAATGAGCAACAATTTTTGTTAGAGGGAGAACAGAAAACTGAAAAATCTTACCGAAACCTTTACAATGCAATTGTAATTTTGGTTTTGATATCACTTATTTTTGTTGTTTTTTATTTATTTATATTATCTATACTTATCTATTTCTAAAATACGCGAATATTAATTATTCAAAATGACACTTCTTTTCAGAACTTTTCTGTATTATAAAATAACAACAATTCTAATCATTTCAAAAATTAATTATCGAATATTTTATTTTAGCTTTTGTAAATGAAAATGTTAGCAAACCACTAAGAATTAATTTGGAAACATACAAAACTGCTTTGACGCATTTAACAAATAATGCAAGAAGCAACCTAAGAGTGAGTTATGTAATACATCGTAAAGTACTAAACCAAAAAAAAAAAATAATGTAAATATAAAATATAGTTACTATAAAAGTCAATTTAAAATTTTATTTTAGAATAAAAATGAAGCATATTCAAAAACAAAAATACTAAAAAGAAAATCAAATGAGGAATTAGAACATGTTTCTCCAAAAAAAAATAAACGTAAGTAAAAAAATTAAAAAATACTAATACTGGACTATAAAAATACTCCGCTTTTATATAATATGTTGATTGTACATATACATACATACATACTTGGAAATTATGATTTTTGTAGTCTGTTGGTTGGAGAGGAAAAGTAAATCTTTTCCTTTCTTTGAATGAAGATTTTTATTTTTGTTCGGAGTTTCTAACTTGTGATATAAAAATGATTATACCGTAATGATATGTTTGTGCAGTATTAAAAAAATAAATAACAATTATTTTCTGTAATTTTAGAAGATAAGAGATTACATAAAATTTATTTTAAGATTAACAAAGTCACGGAAAAACCAATTATACAAAATTTAAGCACATCAGATTATGTTAACATAAAAAGTATGTTATATTTATACTTATATATATATATTTATTATATAATAATAATTATAGATAACTGTGTTCAAAATTGTATTAAAAACAATTAAGATTATTTCTATAAGAATCTATATAGTTTCCGTTAAAATTGGTCAATTTGTTTTGCTTTCTAAAAGAGTTGTTGTTTTTTATTAATAATAGAAAAAGCGTGTATATCGTCGTTCCAGTGGAAGAAAGTTTAAAATCATTGATTGTTTAAAGAAGGTGTAACGTCCTCTTATATACACAATATATATTCTTTTAGAATTGAACGAAATTGCATTTTCTATTTGGATGACGATATGCATTCCATGATGAACAATTGAGCAAATAAAAAAGATTTTATTTTTTGCAATTTTATAAGTAAATGCAAATTATTCCATATATGTAAATTAATAAGTAATTACAAACAGCAATATGTAATCTTATTATAATAACGCAATAAATAATCTTCTGGGAAAAAACTTCATTGATACTTGTAGAAATAATATTTGTGTTTAATAGATTTTTTAACAGGAAGAAAAAGTACACATAAATTTTAAAAATTGTAATTAAATTGTAAATGTTTATTAATTTTTAATTTTCAGAATTTGATAAAGAAGCAATAAATTTTGTAAAAAATAATTTAAACATCACTAAATTTAGTAATCTTTGGAGATCCATCGATGATGTGGATTAGTAAGTATAATGACAAATATTACAGTTTCCTAATGGACCGATTACAAAATAACATAAAATATATAGACAAAAAAGTGGAGTACGGTAAGCTTCAATAAAAAAATTGACGCAAACCTGTCTAATCTATTTACGTTGTATTTAAATATATAAATTATTTATACTTAGAATTTAACAGAAATTCAATGTAACGTAACATTTGTAATAAATGTTGAAAGACAACACAATTATAACATTTTTGTAAGTTAAAACAAAAATAGTTATTATAGTTAAAATGATTTTTCACTCATGCTACAAGTTCTTGAACCCACTTTTTCTTGACAACAAGGGCGAAGAAGTGTTTCCAAGAATTTCTAACATGAATGACAAATTTTCTCAAGAACAGCCTACATGGAAACGAAGACGATATGTCATACTTTTCAATGGAGCATGCTGTATTCCATCATGATAATATAATTTTATGCCATATATATTTTTAATTCTTTTAATTTTTAGTGATCATATTTATTCTGAAGATCATACTAATTATGAAGATTCTGACAACGAATCTAATTAAGTTTGTTAAGTTATGTTCTGTTAATATTTATTAAATTTGTTCTTAAATGTTTATTAAAAATATAATAAAATAACTTCGTCATTTGTTTCTCGTCTATTAATAAACGGTATTGTGCGAATACATATATTATTCTTATTAACTCATACAGTCGGATTTCATTTTCCCACGGTAGGGACTTTTGCCGCTCAGTCCATACCCCTACCACAAGCCTGCCGCGACGCTGCCCGACGATTCTGTCTAAATGAATTAAAAAACCAATATTAATTAAAATCTTTTATTATATTTGTTATTTTTCTGTATTTTGATGTTGATTAATAAACTTTACTATTTAATTAATAAATATAAATATACCCTGATAGAACACATCCTATATTATACGTATTTTATACAAATAATATTAGATGGAGATTTAGATCTTATACGTATATGTATATATATACACGTATAATATACGTATATTTGTTTTTTCTATGAAGGGAGGTTCTTCAATAATCAATGTTATATTTTACGATATGTAAATATAACATTAAATATTTTCTCCTCATTAAAAAAGAACCTCCACATATATTCGCAGCCTTGACGTGGCGTGGAGGCTTACATTTATATAATAATAATAATAATAATGATAACATTAAATTATTTTTATATAAATAAACCAATGCGATTCAACAGATTTTTAGCACTTCTCCTTCAAATTTAGTACGGCAAAAAGAAGAGCATTTTTCACAAAGCAAAATATTTCCCCAATAGAACACTACGTATATTATACGTATAATAGATGGTCATTTAGCTTATATTTAGCTCTAATATGTATAATATACATATAATATATGTACATTATACGTTCTGTATCTTTATGTTCTATCTGGGTTGTATTTAAGTTGATAGTGAAAACACATAATAAACTAACGCCGAGCATTTTACTTTACTGAAATATATCTGTCTTATTACCTGTAAACTTTTTTTTTTCATTTTTATTATCGTCAGATTAAAAAACACTTCTGACACAGCATTAAACTCTGAAAGAGCTTGCATCATTATGAGTAAATTTTTACGATACACGTAAGCTCCTAATATTAATGGAATTAATAATAGTAATATATTCAGAAAAGTTAGCCACCATAAAATTTCGTCAATTATAATATTTAATAAAGTTTTTTTTGAGTAGTTAGTAGGCCAGGTTCTATTAAATCTGCCGAAAAATTTGATCAATTTAAATGCTTTTGTGGGTTTTAGATCGTACATTTTTTACAACAAATGTAACTTTTTTCTTAATTTCGAAAACAAGTAGTGTTTTGCATTGAAATGCAAGCATTATATGTTGATAAAGCATCTGATAAAAAAATTTGTTAATATCATTGTAACTGCTAGTTTATTACGATGAAAAATTTATGTACAATGTATTAACAAATCGTATTTCCCATCTTTGTATTCTTATGTTGGAGAAATTATACAGGAAGTATTAAAAAATTATCGATTGCATGCATTCTATAGTTAATTAAATGAGCGGAACAGGATATTGACACACATAAGAAATACATAACTGTTGAAACATTAATAAGCAGACACTTCTGCATATGTCTTTATTTTAATTATATATTTGTAATGTATAATACATATATACTATCGATATAAAAATATACAATGTAAAGTAGCAACACGTTTGTAATTATAAAGTTTTTTCTTACAAGTACGGTAGAAGTGTATATTCTCTAACGCTTTCTGATTAAAGATGTACACATTTCTCCAACTGTTAGAGAAATAAACAACGGACGGGCAATTCCATAATTAAAAAGATTGCCCGAGTCAAGCTAGCTCATAGCTTTTGTCAATCGGGTTGTCAATCGCGACGATTTGTTATTTGCAAAAATCGCGCGTTTGTGCTTCACGACGTTTTTACTCACATCAAAGGACAATTTTGCGAGTTTGTGCTAAAAACATTTAAATGGATTTGCCAGAAAAAATTCTTTCTGCGGCTGCAGCCGCGATGAATCAAACGATACCATCGAGATCAGAAGGCAAATACGTAAATTCGTTACAACATTTTAATAATTGGAGAAAAGAAAAAAATATCTCTTCATCGTTAGATGAAAAAGTTTTCCTGGCACACTTCTATGAACATGCGGAAAAGTGGAAACCAAACACTTTGTGGGCCCTATATTCAATGTTAAGAAGTATGGTCATTAACAAATATGAAGTGAAGAATATCACGCAATATAATAAATTAAAATATTTTTTGTAACAAAAATCGAAAAGCTATAAAGTCAAAAAAGCAAAAATATTAAAATCTGACGAAATAAAAAAGTTTATAACCCAAGCTACGGAGAAAGAATATTTGTTCACAAAGGTAACTTACAAACAATTATTTCAAATGTACGTCTGTATCAATACAAATAAATTTATAGTTTTTTTCTGTATTTTTTATTTTTTTTTTAAATATTTGTAAATATATATAATGTAACGAAGTGGATTTTTCTGTCCTCGAACCTTCGCCACGAGGTCAGAAAGTTACCGATATCGAACAAGCAAAATTCAAACAAACAAACTTTAAACAGGATCGCCACCGAATTTTTGTAAAAACGCGGAAAAATATTCTAACTAACTAACTAAAGAGTTCGATATCGGAGAGACTTCTTGATCTCATGAAATGGTATAAGAGGAAGGAAGGGAGGAACCAGATAAGGGATTCCCAACCAATAAATGCCCTGTAATTCATTTACATGATTATTATAAAAAAGGAAGCTCAAATTTCATACAAAACAAAATAAACCAATTGTTAAATGTTAAAGTTTCGCTTTTACTAATTCGAATTTTATAATTCTACAAATTTCTGATATCGTCGAATTCGTGACTTTCCTCCTTAACCCACTGAATAACTAACTAACTAATTCTTCAATAAACTAACTAACTAAATAATTTTTCAATTACGTGAAAAATATTTCTTTCAAAAGTTTGGAATATATTTGAAAGAAATATGTCTTCTTGGTATCTCCTTTTGTTTGCTTCCCAAGTCTACCATGCTTTTTTTTTTTTTTTTTGATATGAAGCGACTACGACGAGCAATATTATATTCAGTAAAAATGATTACGTGGAAAGTTGTTATTTTCTTCCATGAACAGGATACAATGAAAGTTGGCTCATTTATAAATTTCGGGTATAAGCTTTAGATCTTCATAAAAAAAAAAATGAATTTCGTCCATTGCCCCCGATTCAGAAATTGAGCCTATGAAGATGCGAATACCTATTGTTTTTTATTTATTCTTTTAATTCCTATTTTGTAACGAAGCTAATACTCCCAATATAACTTTCATGTTGAAAATCTCAATGGTTACTGTGTAGTCCACTTAGAAATCACTTTTCATCATAAATTGCCCTAATATTGATCAAGACGTTCGCGTAGAACGTTGCGGCAAGATTTTTCGCAGTCGGAACTTTCTAC
>JABFQA010000163.1:0-25236 GCA_022817065.1 Probaryconus sp. ZL-2020
ACAAATAAAAAAAAAAAAAAAAAAAAAAAAAAGATCAATGCAAATGTAAAATAAAATGTAACCTTCACCGGAGTTTAAGAATGTGCATGCATTTGCTAAAGAGTCAGGAAAAAGTGACGTCACTGGTCTTTTCAGTTAAAATTGACGAGGATTGAATATATTATTTAAACTGACGTTTTCCAAGCTCTTTACAATCAATTTACCGTTTCGTGTTTTTTACGACTGTATAAATTACATATTTAGACATTCATTTAAGCCAAACAAGAAATAGGTAATTTTTCACTTTGAATTTTTTTATATGTATATTTGTAAAATTAATTATAATGAATTTGTAATGATATAGAAAGTTTTTCATTCGATTTAATTATGTTCCAAAAAATTGGATAAAATAAACCTTTTTACAAGAATAAAAATCCTTGTCTCTCTTCATTATAAACACGAAATGATCAATTACACATAATAAAAAAAGCTGGCATATAGGAGTGTAAAAAAATCCAACATACCCTGACTCGGCTGTATGCGAGTTGTTATTATTATTGACCCGACTGGCTATCATGTTGTTGTTGTTGGTATTGAAATCCGCTTCGTTTACTCCCATTATTGAGATCCATTCTCGCATCACTTCTTCTTGTGCTTCGAGGGAGTTAATAGAATCATGCACGTCGTGCAACGTGGACATCGAGTTCAGTCTGCAATCAAAAAAAAAAAAAAAAAAACAAAAAAAAAAAAAAAAAAAAAAAAAAAAATTGAAAACCGTTATCCACAAGATCTGCATTAACTAAGCCCAAATTCGTTTGATAATCACGTCAAAATTGAACCACAAATAATGTATATAAATTATTGTATTGTTTACCGGTGTGACATGTCGCCGCAAGAGCTTGCGTCACTTCTTTCGTAATCCATCATCAAGTCATCTGAGGCAATTGATTCACAGGAAGATAACGTGTCTATGCTTCTTGTTCGAGGCAATTTTCGACCGTGCATTGGACTGTTTTCTGTGCTTTTCATTTGCAATTGATCTGAAAAACAAAATGATTTATATAAATTTATTTATTTTTTAATTAAAATATCGTTAAAGCTTTAACGAATGATAATTCATTTGGTGAAAAGTTACTTTCAGACGTCTATTGAAAACTTATATAACTCAGGGAACATTGCACTATTGTTTGTCTTATCTATTTAGTGTCTCTTCCCTAATACACAAACACATTTGCACGAAAGTCTCAAAGGTATTGTAGATTGGGAGCGAAATGCCCTATTAAGTTTCAGCTAACAAAACCGATAGTGTTAATGTACCTAATGCTTTCTTAACAGTTACGTGTTTAGAGTAAAAAATTATAAAGAGCATTATAAATCGTCTTTGCCAAGTAAATCTGATTAAGAACTTTATTAAATGTACATAAAGTACTTTAAATCATTCAAAGGAATCTCTCTTTATAAATTATAAATCATAGTGATATCTACTTTTCAAATTTATGCTCTTTTCAATCAGGGCGTGGCTAATGTGATTTACTTCATCAAACAGTCAATGCTTTCAAATGAATTATTTTATACGAAAGATAAATAAAATCAACGGTCGTAAATAAAAAAAAAAATTCTTTGAAAATAAATACTCACTAATCACGGGTTTAGCTCCCACCAATGTGTTATCGGTGTGCGATTGGTTGAGACCAGATGGAGTGTCTACGCTACTGTGCAGAGTATCATCGAAAACAAGACCAGGTTGATCAGCGATTTCATCGTCGAAATATTCCCTGCCTTCTGAAAGACTTAATGAATTGGATGCATTGGTGGGTGTGCCAGGACTGTCGTCTTCCACGTTATTCCCGGCCTTATCCACCACGCATTCCTTCTTTGACACCTTTCCTTCGCTCTGAGTAATACTGGCTGTAGGACTATCGAACAGGCTGTCCACTGGCGACGTTTCATCGTCAATCAAGGTCGTTGACGTTGCAGCAACCGCAGCAAAAGCTGGATCTTCAATGGTCAATAGTACCGAGCGCAGGTTGCATTTTGGCAATGCGCCAGTCTTCGAAGCGCTCGTCAACTTCTTTAAATACTGTGCCGAACTGGATTGTCTTCCTTCTTCGCTCGAGCTGAACGAGTACTCGTCTGCCATAGCCTCCCCGTGACCATACTCCGGATCGTCCGAACTCACTGGACTAAAGTCCGACTTTATGGAGGGAATTTTCTCGGAATGTGACCTATCTTTGTAAACTTTTTCCTCGCCAAGTCCTTCGTCGTAACCTTCCGAAGAGGTGGTGGACATTGATGTAGTTGAATCGTTGTAACGGTTGTCCTTGTTTAAAATCCTTTGGTACTGAGTGGTCCGTTCCCTAACCAAACCTGTGTTAACGTTAGGACTGGTGAAAGTTTTAGGTAGAGGGATCACAGAAATCTCTGTTACTGTATTGTCATCGTCCACATCCCTAACGTCAAAACTCTTCCCATTGACCACCATCCTCAAGTTTCTGCTTCGACCGTACCCTGGTCGCCTTCTACTGGAGTCATCCGTGTACCCTAAACTCCTGAAGTCACAGTCCTCAGGGTAACCGTGTTGGCTTCCGATGCCGGAGTCCTCTGTTCCCGATCCTTCTTTGGAACTGACGCCACCCCTGGCTGGTCCGGACACCTTTCTACTCTGGTTAGCTACCGTTTTGGCGACTTTAGAATTGGCGTCTGTTACTCTGACAGCGTACTGGGGTTGGGGCAGGTGACTGGAGTGTAGAGTATATTTACTAACTGGTTCTGGAATGTTTGCTTTTCGATTGGCATCGACAGTGCTGGTGCTTTGCGAGGTGCGAGTAGACGGCGAGGAACGGGATCTAGGAGCTTCGTATCGCACTTGTCGACCGGCGTACTCTATTTCCGGTTGGACTGGATGGTCTTGCCTGTAGTGACTGGCGCTGTGGCTGCTACAGGCATCGCTTACTTTGTCGGTGAATTTAGTTGGGGGATGTCGGAATCCGAAACGATTTGTTCGAACGGCCATTCCGCTGGCTTCCTTTTTGGGAGGTAAGAGTCGAGGTGTCGAACGACCCGAGGATGTGTTCTGGGCCCTGGTTTGCATGTCCTCCTCGCGTGTTCTATTGTGCTCTGGGCCAGCCGATTTTGAACGCTGGTGCAATACTGTTGGTTCATTTGCGTATGCAGAAACTGGTACAGGAATCCCGGAAGCGTTTCTCCGTCGAAAGCCAAATGATATGGCAGTGCCCCATGTCTGAGGACCACCCTTTTTCGAATGTTTGTTGTCACCCTAAGATAAAAGAAATCGTTAGAAAACAAGGACAAATTTCTTAATTAAATAGAGAACAAATTTTATAGGTAATAGAGAACCATAACATTGTTACAATTATTAATGAACATGTTAATGGAAATAAGATTCTAATTGGAATTGCACCTCGTATAAAAGGTAATTTATCCTGCAATCGATATTTCTGAAACAGCCAAGGTCACTAACGAGTGACGAAATCTCATCTCGCCTATAAAATACGTCATTACAATCTTTCCCTTTTCAACATTTTTATTGCCCAATCATACATGGCACCGTTGAAGTAAACATGACATTTAAAACCGTATCGATTTCTGACCGCCTTCCACATCATTCAACCCACCTCTTCGTCAATAACAAAAAGTCATTTCTCGAGTCAAAAAAAAAAAAAAAATATTTATCTTTTTCAACCCCGTCCATCAATTATTCTAACCATAATAACGTTCGAGAATAATAATGTTTAGTTATTCTCTTTGAAGTCAGTCATTCACTCGGCTTAACTTCAACAAAGGAAGGCCAACACCATGTGTATTTCATTCATCGAACTGTCAAGCTGGAAACCATGAGATATCAATTCCAATGGCTTGGCCAAGACGCAGTCTTCACTACTGGGCATTCTGCCAACCGATGTACAAATACCCTGAGCTTGATAAGCTCGGAAAGAGTGTTATGCTTCAAGTAAATGCTGCAGTAGGCTGCACCCTGCTCGCATATATAGGTGTCATCGACCAACCCTTTTCCACATTTCAATAAAGTGCACCATATTCCTCAGGCGTATCTTTCTGTTTGTCATATGTTCAAAGCAGAAGGTTCTTTGAATAATATAACATTCAAATAAGCTTTTTCTATTTTATATTGTCTACCGTTTGTTTTCATCCTTGATATTTAAATTCTGGTGTCTAAAATTTTGTAGATCTAAGTGTGGTCTAATTTTGTAGATTTAAGGAGAAATGATATTTCCGAGATTTTGAGGAGCGAACAAACGAACATTCTCACAGAACTAATAATTGATTTAAAAAAAAAAAAAATTGCAACATCTGCGAAAGTCAGCTCTTACCCCAGAAGCGTTGTCTTTTTCATTTTGGATGATGTCATCCTGATAACGATACTCGTACCGAAATTCCATGTCGCTGGAGTGGTAGGCCATTCGTGAGGTTCTATTGCGATCTTGATTAAGCGAAGGACATTTTGACTTGATCTGCTCTCTTTTTGACTTTAGGGCAAATGATTTTCGGTTGTTTTAATCGAGTTGGTTGTTGTTCCTTCGAGGGTGGTTCACGCTCGAGACACCAGGTCTCGATGGCCTGGTCACATTGTCACGTTTCTTTCAGCTTCGTTGAAATTCGTCAACGGGTAATCACCGAGTACGAAGCGGCGGGCAACTCGATATGCCACACCGAGGAACCGAGAGCACCAGATCGATCGTGCCCAGCGCGCCGGCGTCGAGACGCCGGTGTACGAGGAGGAAGGCAGAAACGTAGGCTGCGGGAGGACACAAATAAGCTGCTGATTTTAGTCCGCGAATTCAGCAATTATTGACCGACACGACTGAACTTATATACTTTCTTACAATCGGCTATTTTAATGGCATCGATTTGTTTCTTAATCTCCAACTTTAGAGGACGATTCAGATGATCATACCTTTATGGATGATGATGATGATGATGATATTCTTTTAGAATCTGAAGATTGCCTTTTAATCCTTTGAATTTTTAATATATCTGTCTTTCTGATTGTGATGTATGTTATAATTTCCTCAGTACAAAGGTTAAAGTTTAACATCATTCAGACATTGAAGATATCAGTAGAAAATAAAATGTAACACGTTTATATAACTTTGAAAATTATATAACTTTTGTAGCGAAATTGATGTAATTAAAAATGATGATGATTTTCAGGTTTTATGGATTTTTTGGATCTGGAAATTTTTCATAAGAAATGAAGAAAGTTTGAAGGAATTAGATTTGATAGTTTCAAGTTTGTATGGCTGCTGTCTTAGGTATAGTATGGTGTGCTGGTGATGGTATGAGAGTATCATATCAAATCAATACCTATATATGTGTATGCTGCATCGTTACAAGAAAGGGAACTCAATGGCTTTCATAGAAAAGTATGTTTTACAGGTTCAAGTGAATGTTTCGATTTTTAAACAATATAATATTTTAACTTTACTGTAATCTTGATCACGCCACCTTTTCCCCTGTAATTTAAGAGTTTTATGGCGGCTTCTATGGGGGTTAAATCCTTTGATGTGTAAATTTTGCTTTGATACTGCTTCACAATTTAATAAACTCGTAATTTTTATTGAATTTATCACTGTAAAAATAATTTACTATATATTATCATATAAAGATATTATTACTTTGTATCATTTAAAACTAACAATAAAACGATAAATTAGCATTTAAGAACATATTATTTTTCAACGTTCATAAGTATTTATTAGTGCGCACTTAAGCTGAAATTAGACTACCTATAAGTAACTCGGAAGTAGTCTACATTTAGAAAGGGATGATTTGTGGAACCTTAAAGATATTGAAGTACCCACTATTAAACCGGTTGTCATATTCCAAGTTGTCATAATACAATCACAAAAGATAAATTATTCAGTTTGTTCCAACCCAAAGTGGACACATCTTCATCAACAAAATATTCAGGTAGAAAAACGTTTCCTGTTTTAATTATTGACAAATATTTGCGCGAATATATTTTCATATAATTTCTTCGAAATGAAAAACGTTAACATAAAAAATAGTATTTTGAAATGTTTACCACATCAATAAATTCTACAAACGTTTACGTTATGGAAAAAAACTTGTTGCAGATAAAACACGAATCTTTCTCTCAACCAAATTTTCTTATTTCCCCGCATTGAAGTCAACAGTTCTTCCTTTCCCAGAAAGGAATGAATAACCTCACTCTCTCTCTCTTATTAAACTGAAAACTATCGCTTCAAGACATCCTCGTTAGTCGAGCCAGCCAATGCACAATGTTACGGCTTCTAGTTGGCTGTTAATTTTGTTCGCAATATAGAGGCCCTTGCGTTACGAATAAAACTCACAGCTTACTGGTCGTAAACTAGATTAAATTTCTGAACGAGCGTCAGCCACAAAACCAGTTTCCTTGGCGTCTTGTTATTTTGATAATGCGGAAACCATGTCCCCAGTAGGAAGGACGCTGCGAACCACCATGGATGTCAAAGAACTCCAAGAAATTTTTTTTTTTTTTTTTTGTTTTAATCGACCGTCTTACCCTTCTTTCCTGTCCTCCTCTTCTGGAGACTGTCTTCTGCTGTTTTCTCAAACTCCGCTCTCAGGTCAAAGCAAAAGACGAATATAGAAACTGTTCTCTGCGACGAACCACGTGTAACTGTGTACACCGTAGACTTAGAGATTAAACGGTACTGGCCTGATGACTCACGGGCTTCGGCTTGAGAATGGTTCTTTTACATGCTGGACGCGTGTGACATAATTGTCAAGTTATTAATGAAGTTGATTGCCATTGTCAATGCTCCTAAGCTCGTAAAAAATTCTCAGAAACAACTTTTTAACATTCAATTCTTTTTCACGAGTGTTTTATTTTTGTGCTGTTTAAAATTAGAAATGAATATTTATTAATAAAATAAAATATTGAATCTTTTTTTTTGAGATTATTTTTTAAAGATTATTTTCAAGGATTATTATAAATAGTTATCGTTAGTTCAAATAATAAAGACTTATTGATAACTTTGGTAAAATGTAAAATTTAATAGCTGTTATATATTATATAATCCCATTGTAGTTTGACAAACTTCTGCATCTGCTTTTTGCCTATTTCTATTCAAATGTGCTTTGTGAAAGATTCATTGAATTTCTAAGCTGTGTCGTTGGTTTGCAAATAGGCACATGTTCTATTAAATTATTAATAGAATGTGAAACAGTTCAGAAACAAAAAGAAGGAGTATTACAGTTTTCGGCAATGTTGTGTATTTTCTCTGTCTCGTTTTCTCTGTTTCGACATTAATCCTATTTAAAAGTGGCAAAGATGCTCTAAATACTCCACCATGTGGCCAATCGATAATTCGTATAACTTTGTGCGAAGATAATCCTGTAAAGTGATGCACAAGGGCCTATGCGTCTAAGGTTTCTAAAGGGAAATAAAAGGTGTTCAAAGGCACTCATTTCAATTTCATTTAAATGCTCTTTATCTTTGTATTCATCTTGTAAAATTATTAAAAAAACTGTATTCAGTAACATCACATAAGATTTTGCAATAAATAATGCAATTGAAGGAAATAAAAAGATATTTGATGTAATAAAAACTTGCTAAAATTCACAAATTTCAATCAATTATATTTTCAAAGTTGAGGATTTAATATAAAAATCTCTTGTAAAATAAAATATGCATAAATATCCTGTATGAATATTAAGGGCTCTAAGGTCCTTTTTTGATGGGGATCGGTGGGGGGGGGGCAAAATTATTTCTTCATTATTATTATATCATTTTATTATTTGAGAAATAATAAAATTAAAAGTATTGATGAATATTTAATAAGACGCATTATGGTCTCGAAAATTATTGATTTGAAAAGTGAAGGGATTTACGTTGCCAACATATTCTCTCGAGCAGTTTACTGAAATCCACGTGAGCTGGCAGCATATACCAAGTGCATTAGTCTTTACATCTTTGCAGATTCCTACATTTGCTTTCGTCTATAATTTTGCAAAAAAATTTTGCAAGCGTTCAAAATTTTCATCATGAAAAACTTCTTATTGACATTTTGCCAATAAAAAATAACAATAACAATTGTTACATTACTATTTTTTATCAAATTGCAAATTGGTAAAAAAATTTGCACAATAGCATTCAATGACAATGCAATCGATTCTATTACCCGCAAATGGAATCCGCATTGTTGAAGTGGAATTTGCATTTCGTTCATTATTTTCTCATTACATTTACGTAGTTTAAAACGATTGAAAAACTTTTTGCAAATATAATAATTAAAATTAACAAAAAAAAAAAAACGCAAAAATTAATTAAGGAATGCTATCAAATGAAAGAAGAAAGTTCCACCAAACCGTTTCCAACTTGATACCCATTGTAAACTGAATAACGGTCGATTCGCCGGTGAATAATTGACCTTTCACCGCACCTTTGCTAGGATAATGCAAAATCCAGCATAGTACCTGTCTGTCGAGAATTTCCTCCCTCTCCCTCTTAGCCCCTTCCGCTTTACACGCTATGCTCAGCTTAAAAAAAAAAAAAGAAAACCTTATACCGTAATAAATGTTTAAGAATGAATAATTGCCAGCGCATGTGCAAAAATAATGTTCCCACTCAACATGATATATAAGTGTCAATAACATTACACTTGTAACTTTAACTTCAGTGCAGTTTCAGCGACATTTGCCACTCGTAAATTTTTCTTAAACGACTCATATTCGATACTGGAATTTCTGCACATCAAATTAAATTTGATTCATTCGAACGTTGGCACATTGCAAATTTTACGATAGCCATTAAATGTAATTGGAAAAGTAATTATCAGATATTATTTATCATTCGTTTTCAATTAAAAGAATAGTTAAAATAATTCGAGAGATTTGCATACAATGAAACATAATTTTTGCAAAAATGAAAAAAAGGCAATGTAACGCACAAATGATCCTGGAAATTGATTGTTACATAAATATGACAAATCCTGTGTATTAGAAATAAAAACAGAAAGTAGCAAAACTATACATTTACAGTCCTGTTGAATTGAAACATAACGCTGGATAATTGATGAAATGAATCAGTATTATTTCATTGGTAATGTTATCGCTATTTTCACTATTAATGGCAAAAACGTGTAGCATAACTTGACATACTTGAACCCACATATGTAATAAATGTTTGGAGAAAGCACCGCGCAATGAAACATCTCGGCATAAACCATGCGTGAATTCCGATATAAGTGCATGAATGGTGCCGTAATTAATGCTTACAATATAATTATAGACAATTATTGACGAAATTTCCAATGTGAGTAATTGTTGAAAAATCCTTTCTTCAAATTCCTCCCAATGATATCTATCGTTTCCATTGCAAAAATTTTATCCATTCATTCGACGTCTTTTTTGCAAAACCTTCTTCATCATTCATCATTTTGTTTTTGCAACAATTTATTATACGTGCAATTTAACGGTTATCAAAGGAATTGTAAAAATTGCAATAAAAATACACGAATTCATAAAAAAAGGATGATTTGTCAATTTTAATTTTAGCATATTATTACTTGCTAAAATTCAATAATATAATGTAGGTTAATATATTTGACTCGGAATACAAGTGTGCAAAAAATGATGTCTTTTTTATGAGGTTTGATCCGAAGCAAATTACTCGATTAATCCAAATATTAAATCTGATAAAAAAATGCATTAAAATTGCTGTGACTATGCAAAATGCAAACCGCTGAAAAATCAAGTCGCAAAAAAAGTGTGATTCTGCAACATTGTTCGCAGTAGAAAGTTAGAATGGCAAAAAAAGTGCCGCGCGTTTCACCGCCGAACGACGATATAACAAATATATAATTGTATCTATTGCCCGGTTATAATAATTTGCAAGTCTTACTTAATTCGCGCTTGAAAATCGCCATTAAAGACAATTTTACATTTGAAAGAAAATTTTGCAAAAAATGGGAACAAAAGATATTTTACGAATGGTAATTGCAGGTTTTGCAGATTGATGCAGAAGGAAAAGTAGTGCCTTGAGACAATTATTGTGAGTCAAGGATTTTCTTAAATTTGCAATGCGAAATTCAACAAACAAATTGTCACATTTTTGTAATTGCAAAATTTTGCAACTTGCGTCTTTTAATTTGCAAAATTGTACATTCAGAGATTAAACAAAAATGTTCTGTTTAAATTGCGAATTTACCATTTGAAAGTCGTGTAATGGCATTTCCGGATATAAATAACGAATCTCAATTTGTTATAATTATCAGTTTACAATTATTTATTAGAAATCGATAATGCTCCATAATTAACACTTCTGTCGTAACGCATAAATCATATTTGCATCAGATAATGATGCTTAGCACAAAATGCAACTGTTTCTCACGATCGATACTGAACAACGAAAGTGACATCCGCGAATTAAAAAAAAAAGCGAAAAATTCTCGACTTTCTCAACTCTATTTCGATAATTCTCATAGATAAACATTTCCAGGACAGTTAATTTGCTGGAGTAAACAGGTGTTGAGATATTGTACTTAATGTAATTAGAAAACTAGATTTGGTTTAATTAGCATTTTGTGTTGGGAATGAATTATTATTCTTTAATGGCCTTGTTACTTGGAATGGAAAAATTATGATTTGCAACATTATCATATTTACACGTGCACAAATTAATCGCAAATTGTTTTCTGCAAATTTATAGCTCCTACTTTTATTAATTAACATTAGAAACAACTTTAAATTTACTTTGTGAAAGACACCAAAATATCTCATTTTTATTTGCAATATCTCACGTTCATCATGAAATAATTGCGATTTTGTTCTCCAAGCTCATCTTTTATTTTGTTCGTGTGCACCGACTCGAAAAACAGTGATTAATAACATTTTCATTTTGTAAATTTAATTGTGCAAAAATGATTTGTAATTTTTTCTTTAAATTTACGATTGCAGTTCTCAGATTTCATTTTTTTTTCTCCTACAATTTAGAATTGCATATAGTGTAGTACAAAGTGAAATTATATGTCATCACAGGAAATAGGAAATCAAATGATTGTTTGATTAATTTCATGCAAAATCATGTCAAGGAAACGTTTTTGTCTTGAATAACTACCTTGCATGAAGTGAACTATTGTTTTAATATAAAGAATATATCGCTGTCTCATATACAAGATAAACTGATGTGACTTTCTGTTGAATACAAATAATCGTTCATGACTATTTAGAAACGTCAAATTTCAAACTAAAACAATCTCAGCAGCAACGTTCACTTCAAACATCATTTCCTATTTCTATTCGTTTCAATTTGCGAAACTTTTACATTTCTTCACCGACAAAAAGAAAAGTTATGTATTAACAATCATTATTTATAGTTCAGAAAAATTGTTCAATGAAATATAATATTTTGTTAAATCAAATAACAGATAGTTGAGCCAACTATCAAAGATTTTTCTCAGTGTTTAAAATCCCATCCTATAAATGTTGTAAAGAAATTCTCATTTCAGCGTAATTCCCATAGGGGACAACTCGAATGGGAACGATAATCGATTTTTCTTTTGTACCTTTCTCAATAGCACGATGTTACGGATAAAAAGAAAATAAAACAAAATATGTTACGGTTTGTAGACAGGCGCACACAAACACTCGGGCATTGAACCTTATGAACGTGAACTTCAAACGCAGCTGATTACAGTTGTTTTACTAGCAAGATCTATTAGCCGCGCGGCAAATCACTGGCATTGGCTAAGCGTGATCGTACATGCCTGCAAATCATTCGCTGGGATATCGCAGCGATGTCAGGATTATGCAAAAGGGGTGGCATTTGCTATGACCGAACGTGCGCCAGCGTAAATGCAAGATTATAAAACTCGACGAGCTGCCCATTTTATTACGGTCATACGTTGTTATCAAAATTGCACGCAACCCGATGGTTACTCTCACACAATTTAGTCCTCACGCTCTACCTTTCTTTATTTTTCAGCTCATTCCGGAGCTCTAAAATCCTGATTGATTGTTCGCTACATTTTGCAATTTCAGTTCGCAATTTGCGAAGGTTGTGTACACACGATTCCTTGATTTTAGAATAAGTCGGGCTGTTAAAAGAAAATTTGCTGAAAAATTCAGGTTACGAGTTTATGTGGAAAAATAATATTAGGTGTTTTACAACATTTCGTAATGTTCTTTTTGTAATGATCCTGCGTTGAATATCATTATTGAAGAATTTTTATTGAATTGAATGTACAGTTTTGAGGATTTTCTTGACAATTGACGTTCTGACGAACTCTCAATCGGTTCATTAAACTTTAATCGGTTGTGACAGTTGGAACTGAAATTGTTATTTGAAAAAAAAAAAAAAAGAATTATTATGTCATTTCTGTCACGTAACGGTGACTAGCGTATGTAAAGTGCAGAGACACGCGCATGTCACTTTCCAATGTTCGCAGTATTAGAATGTTGTTTAAAATGATATATGTACTGGTTTTGTGGGCGTTATCAGAGGAGGTACTGCGGGTTAACCAAATCATTACTCGCTGGGAACAAAACAGCAGTACCATAAATCAACTTTTATGGCTACAAAATAATTGAAATAGAACACTGGACGCGTTAAATGAGGGATTTGAATTTCAGAATAAAGGGAATAGATTTTAATGGCCAATAAAACTTTTTATTCCGATTGCAGCTAAACGTTACAACAAAATCCTTAAGAAACAAATCCTACGGTAATCCTCGTTTCATTTACAATTTCATCCAAAAGCCATCTTTCCTCATAGTTTCAAGATAGAGAGAGAAAAAAAAAATATCCCATATATGTTCCAAATAATTTACGAATTAATATTTATGATCCAGCGAAACGAAAAAAAAAAGAGACCACCTTGGCCTTCAAATTTAAATGAACATTTGGCAAGAAATTGAAGGTAAATTTTGAAGGTCGAAAATGGAGGTAGTTTTAATTGGCTTGGCGTGCGATTTCGAACAGGTTACTCAATACTGTAAAAATGAAACGCAAGCAACAAAACAGGGAACTTTTTCTAGATTCTTATTTGGATTTCAACGAGTCGTGAAATCTGACGTTTAAAAGTGTTCTAGTGACGGTATCGACAGTGAAATTAAGACGATTTCTTTTCGTCGTTAAACCACGTTTATGATTTCAGGCGCCAAGGTCAGTTTCTCATTTAGACCAAGGTCTTGTTTAGCAAAATGTACCGCGCGAGGGGGTGTTCAGCTATCGATTATTACTATTGACGCCTAATGTCGCACTTAGCAAAATTAGTGCTCGCAATTTTTATCGCAAATAGAGAATAATGAACGACGCAAATTTGCATTTCAATACTGAACGCAAATTTTATATTGTTGAAAATACGAAATATAAACTCGTTAACGTAAAACAATTTAAATTGCCTTTTAAAGTAAGAAAAGGGAAACTTTCGTTCTTATTAACAGTGTCTTTACGTAACCATTTCTCCTGTTTTTTTGTTTGTTGTTGCAAAATATATAAAAAGAAAAAAAAAAAAAAGTTGCTCGTAGCCATGAAAAGAAGTTTAGGTCAATGTGATTTGAAGAGCATAACTGTGTTTAATTACACAGCTTATCAAAACGTTACTTCACGATGATGGAGTGAAAATAAATGTATGATTATAGGCTGAGAACAATTAGATAGAAAACGTTGCATCAAAAATATCGTATCCTAAAACTCATTGTGACTGAAAACGTGTCGTCTAACGAACGAGAAAGATTTGCAACAAGACAAACAGACAGAACAAATTTCGCAATACACTTATCCTGATTTTATAATCGTAATCGTTAGATCCTGAATTACCATCTAGATTAAAAGATCTTGTTTAAAAGATTAATGTAGAGGAAAATGAATAAACATTTGTATCTTAACAGTACCGAAGGTGAGCCGTTACTTTTTGTTATTAGTAAAATAAACTAACAAAGGATATATCAATTTTCCGGGTAAAAGTACCCAAGTTTTAGACGAGAGCGAGAAAGTCATTTATAATGGAGCCAACGGAGGAGGAGAAAAAAAAAATGAAAGGTGAGAGCATCAAGAGGTCGTTCCGTGCGTATGGTATGCAGTCATTACAGGCTGGTCTGGACTGAAGAGGGGACTCTGTCATACAGAATTCATACGCGGCGAGACACGCGTTGGCGTTATTCTAATAATCACTATTATATGTCGCATGTGCGCATTGTGCAAGTCCGTTTTAAAACGATTCGCACAAACGTTTAGCTAACAATTTCATTCACCTGAGTGTTACAAAATCAAATAACATATTATCATATAAAGAAAGAAAATATTTAATGAGACAACAAAATAAATACAGCATGATTTTTATGTTCGTCTGAAAATTATTAAGGGATGGGAAAATTTCTCTCGTCTGCGTTTGAAGTTTTAACGCTATTTAAAGAGACATATTTTCGCTTATTATTCATACCGCGGGATCGTTTAACCAACTAATTTTCAACGTCGGCGAGTACACTCTTGTAATCACTGTCGAGAAAATTGTACGAAGATAATAAAAGCGTTCTGTGTAACTTCGCCATAGGTAATTAGCGAGTTTTTGCGTGTTTCCTTATTCGCGTTTCGGCCAATCAGATTGTTACATTGAGTAAGTAATAGAATCACCATAACGCGATAAAAGGGAAGAAGAGTCAAGCGCAAAGTAATGGCTCTCGGCCTTTGATGGTTTATTGTAGGAGCTTTTATTCATTATTAGCAATTTCACAGGACTTTATTAACTAATGGAAGAAGAACCGTTAGGTTTTGGTACTTCATCAAAATCATTGAAGCTAGTGTACCGAAACAACAAACAATATGTAAGGTTCAATTTTATCCATTTTGTCCCATCCTTTCCTATAAATTTCCTATGGTTTGAATTACTGAAGTTTTTCATGTGTCTGAAGTTCTCATCGATTAATTCATCCATAATTGCAAAAAGGAATACAATCATTTTTAAAAATTTGCAAAATCTAACTTCACTATAGATTTTGCACACTGAGAAAAATGATACACTAAAAATTACTTTCTTCCACGTATTTTGAGGTAATCCAAGCAAAACAACAAAATTTAATTTAGAAAGAAGTAAAAATTGCTATGAAAAAAAGTAATGTTTACTTCTGTTTATTCTAAAAATGCTAAACATAACAGTAAATAGTAATTTTTTTGGCTTATATTCTCAAAGAACCGTAAAAAAAAAGTAATCTTTAAAGAATATTTAATAATTTTTACTGCTTCTTTTTTCTCAGTGCAAATTGTTAGTGATGTTCGTCTTTGCAAATTTTTCGACGAATTAATCTATGAGAACTGCAGGTAGATATTTTCTCCCCGTAGATGGCCTGCATTGATGCGTGGGTTCAAATCGTTCTTGTTTTTTTCCCCGATTGAAAAAATAATGTTTGCGGTTTCTTTCGGAATGACCCTAATTGCAGAGAACTGCCGGATCAATGAACCGCGCGTTCCACGGCCGGTTATATTTTCCTCCCGGAGCTTAAAGAAGAGCAAAACACACCCGCCGAGATTGGTCGTGCACCTTGAAAGCGGGTCACGCGGATCTGCTGCGCGACGGACCAACGTCGTTCGCGGAACGAGCGGAGATTCTTTCCGTTGATTTCAATTTATTGCCATTCGATATATTCCATGAAAATGGCATGTGATCGACAGTACTTTCTCGCGCGAGCGTCGATTTCCCTGTCCGCTGGCCAAACTGCGCCGTAGCTCTTCAAAATCGGACGCGGTTATGCTAACTAAATGACTTTTTGCACGATGAATATATTCCGCGTGCATTCACTTTCCGGATAGTTCCAATTGTGGCTTCGATACCGGAGTTACTGTTTTGCACGGTTTGTACCGTTGCGGTTTTGCATATTGCAAAGTATTGCATACTGAGAAATTACTCCGTTTTCATGTAATCGACTGGAAATGTAGGATGTTTGCTTATTATTCGAATAGTGTAAACTAGTTCTTCGGATGCATATTGTTTGTTTGTAATTTCATGGATCTTGAGGATAATTTGCAATTGAAAGAAATCGTTCGGATAAATTAACGACTTTTATGCGTCGAGTGGCTAAATGGTCATCATCGGAAAAAAATGTTGTTTTCATTCTTTTTTTTTTTTCAATCTTGATTTACTAGCTTTCTTAAGTTATCGCCATTGCGTGAAATGTGTATCTAAATATTAAAGTTCTCTACAAAATCGTCATAATTGTTCGAGTTATTACGATTAAAAGTACGATGATTAAAAACTTTCTCATTTGCTAAAGCGTATCATCTTATATATCACGGCTTTTCAACACTTAATGTAAATTTTTCCTTGAGTTTTCGCAAATATTTTTTTTTTCCTTTCAAAATATAACCGGGAAACGTGATAAACATAAAATGTGACCAAAAACAAATGCATCTTGTAACAGTAAATGTTCATAAGAAACGTGATTAACAATAATTTTTGTAATAAAATTGATAACGTAATCGATTCCTTTTACATTCTTCGGTTTCCTCTCGAAGCAAATGAAGAGAACAAGTTTTCTTTATCTATCGCATTTCTAACTATTAACGAGAGTTGATAAAATCCTTGTTCCAGCGGCATCCCATTTGATCAGACGCGTATGACGTTACGGGCGATTAATTTACATTTAAAATCCACAAAATTCTTAGCGTTCAACAAGCGTTTATTGAATGTTTTCCTTCGATTAAGGATAAAATCATGGCGATAAATTAAAGGAGCGACAAGCGCAACAGTCAAAAAGCATTACTTCATTAAGCGCCTTTATACACAATCATTCAATTATCCGCATCATTTCTTGCAGTATCAAGATTTAATTGTCACCGCATCAGAAATACGAGGAATTCAATTTGATGGCTCATTGAAAGAAGAATGGCAAGAAAATATGCTGAAATAGAAGATCTGGCAGATTAGCTGGTTATGGTTGCGAGAAGAAACTGATTTATGGAGAGATTGATCTTCCAACTATTAATTACGCTACGGATCATTATTATTATGCATATCGAATCATGACCAAATGAGGCCGGTATTCACGGTCACAGTGTTGTGCGATCTAAATCTACACACGAACCGAATAAATGCATATTCAACCCTTTCGCTCACTTTTCTCGACTCTGCAAAAAAATTAACAGCGTTTCGCAATAATCGTCAATGTACACTGAGAAAAATAATTGCGTTGAATCAACTAAATCACGAGATTTTAGTAATATCAACTAAACATTTAGTATTCTGTTTACCAAATGTTTTTTTTAACCTTTTCTCAGTGTAAATTTGCTTAACTCACAATAATGGTAATTTGTTACCAATTCCTGACAAAAAGTTTTCCGAGAATTACGTGTGACAAACGAGTTTCGCATTGCAAAAACTCATCGTTCCAAACTTCGGCAAACAGTTTGCTAATAACGTAGTTGAAATGTGCGTCGTATAATTAAAGTATCGATCGTCTTAGAACAGAGTTTAATTCCGCACGCGTTGCCACGCTCTTTGCTACTGTTGAGTCAATGTTTCGTCTTGTATCGATGAATAAATTTTGTTATAAAAGTTACAGTCGATTTGGAAACTATTGGGAAACGAGAATACGTGATGATCGTGTAAACTTAATTAAATTAATTTTTACGTTCTACTGAAGTAGTCAGAGCTAATCACTTTACCCATACTTGTCATCTAATTAACGTTATTGTGTGTCTAATTAAGTGAAAATAAAACATATTGCTTGCTCAAGTGTATTATCCAGATTTCAATCGCCCCCCCCCCTCACCCCCCGTCGTAGAAAATACGTGTGAACCATGGTAAATGGCTTATGGCGAAGACAAAAGAATGGAATATTTTTATATCAGTTGAACGGGAAAAGTACCTCGGTTGTGTGAGAATGAGCATTTTAACGAGCTCTGACGCCTTATCTCGGCGAATGTGGCACGAAAAGGAAATAACAAGTTTGGACGAAAGCACCTAATAGATTATAATGATTTTGCTTATAATTGCAATTCAAGGAAAAATAATTGTAAACGATTTAATTGTTTAAATAATCGGTTATGAAGAAACACTGTTATTATTCGAATAAACGTCACACCATCACGTAAAAAAAAAAAGAACATCAATTTTTTTTTTATGTATCTGAAGTTCTCATCGATTAATTAATGGAAAAACTTCACTAAAGAAGTTCACTTCGGTGGAGTTAGATTTTGCAAATTTTTAAAAATGATTATATTCCTTTTTGCAATTATCGATGAATTAATCGATGAGAAATTCAGACATGATTTTTTACTGTTACATCGGTTACAGTTTACATCGAAACCATGTAACTTCAAAAGACAATAATCCAATAAACTTTTAGCCATTGTAAAATTACTACTGTGAAACCAAATGAGAATCATCAGAACTCAACCGATCGACGATAAAGTATTGTTTATTTAATCGCAATTGCGAAAACCCTGATAATTCGCCATTGTTTGAAGATGATCGATAAGCATAAGCAAAATGGTTATAATTAAAAAAGCGATTACACAAATCGTCTTGGTAAATAATATCACAATCAAAAGAGCCATCTCGACGACGTTTCCTTCGCACGTTATTCAATCCAAATGCGTATAATCATTGCCAATTAACCCTTAACGTAACAAGGAAAAGTGAATGAATCGGTGCAATTCAGAAACAATAACGAGACGCGGAGATGCGGCCTGTTATAATTATCGATATAATACGCATCCTGGCGATTGCTTTATGACGAGTAATAAGCTCCTACGGATCGGCATTCCGATCTTTGCGATATATCGCATTACCCTGACTAACGGCGAGCAAAGAATATTTTGTGCGGATAGTGCTCGGTCTGAGCTTGTTTTGCGACTTCCAGTGAATGAACGCAGTCAAACCATAATCGGCTAATGCACGATTCATGACCGATCCCAAAGCCATTTAATTGTATCCTTGTTTTACACGTTATCCTTCTTATGAGCCTTTTATTTATGAATTGAGCAATAAACCTGAAAAGGAACGCTGTTTAATGGCAACCGGAAACTGCGACCTTTCAACGAATATTATATTATCTATCGCACGAGTTAAGTGATAAGGAAATGCTTTATATGACAACTTTCACCTTAAATTTTCAAGTTTCAAAATCAAGATACGCGCTCCGTTGGAATGTAATTGATTAGACTTCTCTATGAAAAAAAAAAAAAAAGATTTGTTTCTTTTTTTCAGAAAGTGCAGTTGGGACCATTTGAAAATATTCCCGAGTACATTTGTGAGACTTTATTTATGAACAGTACTTCAAATGTAGTTCAGCTGTAAGTTTATGAAACGTTGATTTGAACTGACATTAAGATTAACTCGATTAAATCCTAGGTATATTCCATTGAGCTGTGTGCCTGTGATAACATTTTTCCTCTTGATGTGGGAACGTTGTAATGAAATCATTCAAGAATCGTAATACAAACCACACAACAAACGGTAAAAATTTGATAGGTAATCATTACAGCACAATTATTACGTCAGTCCGGAGAAGGACTCGAAAGTCGTTGCTTTTAAAGAGTAAATGGATCTCTTGACAGTGCTTTGCGGATTATCTTACAGCAGACTGAATAACATAAACTCAGAGAAAGGTCAATGCACGAAATTGTGCTTGTAATATCAACGACACAGAAACTTAGATCCCAACGAAAAAAAAAAACCCCCGATAAATATCGCAATTAAATTCCTCGATGAAATTTACTTTTTAAACGATCGACGAGATTCGACGAAAACACATTTCGTAAACGATTTTTAGATGCAATCGTTTGTCAGAATAACTCTTAGAAAAGTGTGCCATCTTCCTAATAAGAAAAAAAAAAGCAAAAGGAACTTTCGAAAAATCAATCATCAAATTTTATCTGATTTTTTTTTGTGACTGCAATTAATTTGGATCGATTAGTTTTCAAAATGTCGCGGTCAAGTTTTTGCGCAAAATTTTATGCAAAATACATTTTTTGTTTTGTAAATGTCGAAATTTTGTAATGAAATTTCATTATGGACGAAGTTAATTGTAAATTGATCCTCGAACGGATTCCATCCCGCTGCTTTCCCATTGACTGTACACACAGCACTTACTATATTGCATTCAAGGAGATTACATACACGGGATTCCTTCGATACCGTTCTCTCAAAGTCAACCGCGGGCACTTCGTGTGCACCGAAATAAAAATTGCGCAATCCATTATGAATCATTTGCTTTCTCGAATATTATTTCAGATCCAACGGTGTAAAGTTTACGGAAACGTTTCATAAATTAAATGCATTATATTCACAAGGGTTTCGTGTCTTGTTCTTCTACGTGTTATTGCAAAATAATCATAATCAAAATCATAATAATAATATGTTCGATTCGGTGTAACGTTTGATTCAATATCATAGCTGAAGAATAATATACTTGACTTTACAATTAAGCTTGTTAAATAATGTTATGTGCGTTGATGATGTTTTTTTTTTACCTTTTTCATTATTTTATTGTCATTGATTTTCCATTGATTACTTCATAAAATTTATCGAAAGTAAATTATTGCGAAATAATAACAGCCATCAATGAACGTTGCGTAAGAACGCATTAATGCCTTTCATGAAACAAATTATGTTTGAATTAATGTTTTTATTAATTGAATAAGATATAATCGAAGAATTATAGGAAATTGAAATTTTATCTTAACAGATTAATCTTTATGTAATTCGATCAACAAAAATTGTCATTTGACACTTTTTTTAGAAAAAATGAAATTAATTCTTACGAGCAATAAATTTCAAAAAGAACACTAATCTAATGATTCCTTTCAAATGAATTTACACCACATCATTTGCAAATATTCTAATTTGCAAATGAACTCTTAACATAAACCGAGTTAAATGCTAATTGATGCACTTCAAAACGCGCTTCAATGAAATACGTTGCAATTGATTAAATATTATTGCAAACTGAAACATTTTATTGGTGCAAATAAAACGCGAATGCATCTATACGCGAGCCGTAAACAAGCGAGGACTTTCATTTCCAAGCGTGAATCTTTTCTAATGAAAATATCTGCAAAATCTACCAATTAAACGCCGATCGCACGAATTATCCCTACGAAAGTGTTGGTAGCGATCGTTCAATTTTTAATGCATCCCGCGAGATTCATAAAATCAGAAGTTGCGGAAAAGATGCAATTAATGATCATCGTATCTTGATGATGGTTTCACTAGGAATCATAATTCTGATCTTGAAGTGAAATCAATTCGAATTTAATGCCCCTTTCATTCAACTGCGATCAAAATCCTATGATTAACAATATTAGATTAACACTTAGAAAATTAACTTATTTTACAAATTGTTTCAACTTGTACATCATTTAAAAAACATTTTAATCGGCCATTTAGTTTTACATCCTATCAAACAGTTCATTATTGTTTTCTAATGGTCATAAATTTGTTCTCTTTTCATTTTTTTAAATTGTAACTTAATGATACAAACGAGATATATCATGTTCGAAGGAATCGTTTCTAACAGGGTTTGTCTGAATGCTTAACCTTTTGCCGCAAGAATGTTTTCATTTTTTTATTCTTCTCTTTTTGACTTTTACATTTGACCTCATAAAAGGAAATGCCAAGAAGATGAAGATGATTGGCATACAAATTTGAAGGTATTTTTAAATCTTCAAATGTTTCACTTTTGAAAAATTTTCAATATGTGGGTCAGTTGCTCTATTAAAGATGAGATCTTTTTGATACGATGGGATTCTTCTCGGTGTTATTGTACTGACAATGTTGCGGTGAAAGTCACGAATCGTCACTTCTTTTGTGAGCCCTTTTACTCGAGTACTTAAATTTTGTTGTTTTCCATCATCTATTATGTGCTACAGAACGTTCCTTTCCTTTTTTGAAAGTTGATTCTTTCGTTTAACCACAAAGAATTAACTTTTTTTTTTCTTTTTTTTTATATCACAAAATGTAATAAAGTATTGTAATTTTTATTGTGATTTCTGTCTGTATTGAAATCATAATGGCATAAAATGCCAACAGGGTATATTCTCTCACATTGTCAGCGAACTTTAATCTTTGTGTTTCAAAGGATCAACTTTCTTGGAGGGGAAAAGGAAGAAAGGGAACAGGAAGTTTCGTATAACGCGTGACTGTTTTTTGACCTCCGCGTGTATAAGTAAAGTAAAGTAAATGGACTCACTTTTTTCTTGGCGGGCTTTTCCATGATGCGATAAGATGGCGAGTAGCCGGATGCTGCAATGACAGCGCCCGCCTTACGAGACACGCATTGCCCCATATAGATCCGCCGACCTCACCCAAACGCAACCTGAAATAATCACATTTCATTAGATATCATATCTCAAGATTTCTGAAACTATTAATAACGAGTGTCATTAATAATGGTTAATATCCACAATCCCAAAGAATTTACATAAATAAGGAGAGAAATCACCAATCCATGTTTTTTTTTTTTTTTTTTTTCAGAATTAATTAGTTAAGCGCTTCAAATCCAAAACAGGTCAGACCAAATGCAAATGAATTATTGAAAATTAAATTTTCATTGAGTCGTGGAGTTATGTTAATTTGATTAGGATCTTTTTTTTCACGGCATTAATCTTAAGTTGAAATTAATAAATGGGTTAACAGCGATTCAATATCGATTAGAATAATCAGTTGGGAATAAATTAATCGAACAAAGAAATCAATAAAAAAAAAAAAAAAATATAGAAAATAAACATAATGAATGAGTGAGAAAAGTGTAATAACTAGGAGTTTGAAATTAAAACAAAATGGAAATCGCAAACTTAACAAACGAAAGACGGTACAATTAAAATTAATTATATTTTACGCTCGTAAAATTACATTTTTCATTCATTAAAGCAGAAGTAAAAAAGAAAATTCTTTCATTTGAAATGCAACCTACTTTTTATCCGTAATATTTACATCACATTCCAACGAAACATTATTTGTAACGCGGTTATTGCAATAACAGTTCTGTTAAAAATTTTGCACGGAATTTTGCACACCAGCGTGCGAGAATTCGCAGTTTGAGCTTTCACCAACTCACATTCGGAAGACAGCGCAGCGACGATATTATCAGTATCTTATCATCCGCTCTGAGAAGAGTTAAATTGTGTGCATTCGTAAGCAACGCAAAATGAATAATTGCAACATTTCAAGGACTTTTTAACGACGCGTAGGCAGCCTCGTCAAAGGCAAATTATAATTCGATGTCACACGCGTTACGTATTGTATATTAATGTCGCTTTCGAACGGTTTTATGCTTTATCGAATGAATTTTATATCAAATTAACGTTACATCGTTTATTTATTGTTATTGGATTTACTTTTATTTTTATTATCATGTCTCTTATTTAACGTGCATTTTTAACATGTAAATGTGTTTGATGTTACAAACGTTGATTTAAAAAAATTTGTATATTCACATAATCTTTATTAATAAAACTTCAACGATTCAAAGTTTACAATAAATGTATATGAAAAAGTGCCAGGTTTATTGAAAATTTTCAAATATTCTTTGTACCGTTTGTAACTTTTATCTGAAATTTTCTTATATTTCGCAAAAAGTCGTTTTTCTATACTTTACTGTAAATTTTACTACAATTTTTTTTCATGTGTCCGAAATTCTCATCGATTAATTCACCGAAGTTAGTTTTTGCAAAATCTTTAGTGAAGTTAGTTTTGCAATTTTTCTCTGAATGTTAGTTTAAACAAATATTTTAGTGAAGTTTGTTTTTTGCAAATTCTTTAGTGAAGATAATTTTTGCAATTTTTTTAGTGAAAATCAATGTTACAGATTTTTTTGCAATTATTCGATGAATTAATCGATGAGAACTTCAGACACATTTTTTTTCTCCGTTTAAAGAATCTCTAAAGAAATGATTTAAATTGAGAATTTTTATATATTATCATTTCGAAAAAATCTTGAAGATTATTTACTTGGAAGAAAATAGAATTTGAAATTATTCCTGAAAAATTCCTTAATAATAAAACTCACAACAAATTCTAGTCTACATACGAGCAATTAAAGAAAAAAGTATAGAAGGAAAAAAACGGAAAACAATGGTTACATGGGATTGAGAAACGCAAATGTTGATTATAAAAAAAGCAGGTAACGTAACAGTTCTTGTCCATTAATTCTACGCGATATGTTGCCTGGGAGTCATAAGGCATGAGATAATTTGTAGACAGACAGAGCGAGTGATATATTTTTTTTTTTCGTCTCCCTTCCTTTTCTTCTTCTTATTCTCGCAGTTGAAGGCATAAAAAAGGAAGAATCAGGGAACGTTGTAATGCCATAACGCGAAGCAAACGTGTCCATGGATTTGATGGAATATGCATGTTGTTGGTATCCTTTGCACGTTTCTTCCCATGTCTTCGGCTGAGTCAAGAATGCCGAGTTGAATTCGATGGAAAGGCAAGGTTTGCCCGTATATAAGAAAATCGAGATTTCGCGAAAAGATTGTCTGCGATGTTAATTTCAGAGAAATTGAAAAATGCTCTCTGCAAAACAAATATTTTGCAGAACAAATTCAGAACTTTCCTTAATTTTTTTTTTGTATTTGATAATGATCATCTTTTATTGAGTTTGATATGAAAAGAAGATGTGGTTTAGTTGCAAAAATTTGATTTTGCAATTATATTTGATTCTTTGGGCGAAAATTATTTTGCGAATCTTTTCGGTGGAAGTAATTGTACGTTTACGAGCGAAACATAATGAAATTCTAAAGTGTAACGTGTACGAAATTTTTGTAGCTGAGAAATAACGCCTTTCGCTCGCAGGAAATTTTTGCACCAAATAAAATTTCGTGTTCAATTGCTAATAACCTGTATGATTGACTGGCGCCAAAGGCAGTGAACGTCGGTGAACGGTTATTCAAGAAAGGCGCTCTAAATTATGCCGGAAGTGAAGATAGCAGGTGGAAACGTGTTAATAAACGTCTTGTTTCAACTTAAAAAAAAAAAATATGTTTATTTATATTTGCGAATTTCCTAATTAATTTCTCGTTTACGCTCGGATTATAAGCAAAACGTTGAACTGAAAATGAGTAGAAATTAAATTTAAAATTTATCGCGAGAACATAAATTTTAATGATAAAAAAGACACCGAACAAATGATTGTAATGATACGTTTGAATAATTTTAATAATGATTCTACGTGTAATAATTTGTTATGTCTTGTAGAAAAGATAGGAAGTTTATTTTTATTACAACGTGCTAACTAATCAATTTTAATTTGTTTGGAGGTGTAACACGCGATCAATCA